>JAAGKR010003625.1:29967-71910 GCA_011419295.1 Clarias macrocephalus
GCAGGGGGCTACCGCTAGCTTAACTTGCTACATTAAACACCTTCCGTTAAAATGCCTAAAACTAAACGGTCGAAAGTGCGGCTGGATTTCACAAGAAAGGATTCCGACACCGCGACGTGCAGCAAATGTTTTACAGCAGTTGTGTGTAAAGAAGGAAACACGTCAAATCTAATGAAACATTTGAGGGCAAACGGAATAAACTTTGACACGTTGAGGACAACAGCTGACACTATCGGTGTGGACGACCCCGACCCCAGTCAGACCCACCGCAGCAAAAAGGAGTCCAGCGATTATGATGACGTCAGCAGCCTTTCCGCAGGTTAGCAGTCGGCTAATGTAATGTTAACTGCAAAATGCTAATCTTACATTCATGCTAACAAACGGTCAAACGATTTGTAAAATACTAATGTAACATGGATTCTGTTTATGATTATGGCTTTCCAGCTAGAACTTAAACTTTTAATACATTGTTAAATTTTAAGCATTAAATTTTTTGTTCAATAAAAATGTATTCTTGAGTCACCCACCATCATTTTGTGGCTTTAGCAAAGTATCGGTTTAAAAGTATCGATTTGGCACCGGTATCGAAAAAAACCCAAACGATACCCAACCCTATTAATACCTGTAATAATCAGCACAAAGCAGGAAGACATTATAATTTGATGGCTGATGGACGCACGTCCCGTTTGACATTCCCGTGTGACTCCAGTTGCTGGAAACTTAAATGCTCACTGATGAATTATTGAAGACGAGAGAGGAGGGGAGTCCATGTGCAGCTTTTTCGATGGTTTTAAGAGCGCTGAGCTTAAGGTTGTTCCTTCTACACCAGAAGGTTACACTTTCTGTCCACTTTAATAGCAACACCTCTACTCCAGCTCCTTCAGTGTTATCTAAGCCCTCAAGCACGTGGTACCATGCTGCATAAAATCGCACTGATTCAGGTCAACAGCTTCAGTTAATGTTGACAATAAACATCAGATTGGAGAAAACATGTCATCATCTGGGCTTTTCACACGCACGCGCGCACACACTGTAGACTGTTGGGCTTACACAGAATGGTGCAGAAAACAAAAACAAAAATATTGTGTGTGCAGAGAGTCTTCAGACAAACACTTTGCAGATGAGAGAGATCAGATGGTCTAACCGTACAGGAAGTCATTATTGAATCAAATAATGACTCTTTATTACTATGATAAAGAAAATCATATCAAAACACAACACATCACAGCCTGAGGGCTACAACAGCAGAAGATCACTTCGAGTTCCACTGCTGTCAGCCAAGAACAAACGTGTCCATGCCCGTGATGATCTCAGATTCCAGTGATTGGCTTCCAGAAGAGAAACTCAATATGATCTTCTGATGTAGCTTATCCAACTCAAGGTCTAACCTTCTGTGCATGCTGAGATGCCTTCCTGCTCACTACAGTCGTTTGTGTTCCTATCCTGGATTGAGAGGAGAGACACATCCTTTACTCCAGTAGCTTTTTATTGGACCTGAGATGATGACAAACGTCTTAAAGCCTGTCAGAACAGTGTTCAGCTGCAGTGAGCAGATGAATTTGTCTAAAGATGGCAGACAGCTGAAAGGCACAGTGTTTGAAATGTGTCACTGGCAATCCTATGTTGGTTACTAGAGTACACCTCGCCTTATTAATGCTGCAGTGTTTAAAAGTGCTCATGTCACTGAGTCAATGATGACTGTGCAAATCAAACTGTCTCAGTGTTGCAGCACTGCAGCACCCTACTGCAGTCATCCGGAAAAGTGCGAGTCTGGCCAAAATAACTAGGCCTAATGCTTTGCGTCCCAGACATCTCCAGACAACAGGCTACCGGCACCTCTCTGCTTGTGCCTTCACCAGTGGATTCAGCAACATTCCATTTTCTGGAGTATTTTTAGATTTGTTCATAAGGTTGCCATATAATGGAAAGGAGACACTTTCTGTGTGACACAGACACAGTTATTTCAGCTGGACAAACACTCATCCCCACTCAGTATTCCTGCAGCAACAGGAATGATACCGTATATGAAACTGTCTGTAGTAACATTAGTGTGTGTGTGTGTGTGTGTGTTTGATAACATTATCATACTATATTATGTTACTGAACATCACACAGGCTTTAGCATCTAAACCAACACATGGAAGCGCTGCCCCTTGGTGCCGCGATAAATAATTGAATAGAGGAAAAAGCCGAGGCCGAGGTTCATCGATCAAGTCCATTATCCTATCACGTTATGTTCCTCAAGGGCAGAGACGAGTTGCAGATGGGTGGAGTCAGAGCTGTCAATCACAATCCACAGCCGAGGATGACAGTCAGATCTAAAAGTCGTTCTCTCGATTTACATTAACGAAGAATGAGGACGTCTTTGTAGAGAAATACTATCTAATACTGAACGCGTAGGCTGTGTCCTCTACGGATCAAGGTCGTGGCAGTGCTGTAATGTTAACCATTAAAAAGCCCCCATGAGAGGAAAGACTACTAAAATAAAACAGGAGGTAGGAAGTCCAGAAATGTGATACATGCACATAATACACCTCTCTCCCACACAGAGAGAGAGAGAGAGCGAGAGAGAGACTTTGCAGATGAAATACAACTCAAAATTCAATTAATCACTACAGCTTTTAATTTGGATTTTTCCCGATCCAAGCATATGGCAAATCATTATATTTAATATCCACAAACATGTTCTTCTCCCAATCTGTGTGAATAGAGATTCTAAACAAGACCCAAACTGTACTCCCTAGCGTGCTGTGTGCTATCGTTCTTTCCTGAATCCATCAGAAGGCAGTAACCCGAGCTCGGGATCAAACCTGTGACCGTGGAGCGGTGAGGCAGCGACGCCAGCCGCCGTTAGCCTTCAGCTCTTGTTAATGTGATCTGGTTTTGATCTTCGCTGAACCAAAAGCAATTAATTCACAGTCAGGATGTGTGCAGCGAACATACATCTCTGTTCCAAAACACACTGAGCTTGATTTAAATTTCATGTAAAACTGTACAGTTTTCTATTTATCTGTCTGTCCATGTAGCTGTTCATCTGTTTATCAGTTCATCAGTCTTGCACATACACGTTAATCCACCACCATCCATCCATCCAGACATTTATCCTTTCCTCGGTTTGGACCACCTGTCCTCCGATAAACATAATGTGGGGTGTGTGTGTGTGTGTGTTGTGGGGTGTGTGTGTGTGTGTGACAGATGGTGTTTGGGGCCTACGAGAATTATAGACCTGGTGGTTTTATCCCCCGACCCCGCCCACCTGTCCTCCCACCCTTCAGACCCACACATACACATATGTTTGTCTTACTGTACATAATCTGCCTTACTTATTGACATAATTATTAATACAGTTCATTAATGCTACATTACATAACCTCAGCAACCAAAAGCAGCTTACCTTGTGAGGACCAGAGCCATCTCTGTCCTTGTGGGGACATTTAAGTGGGAAGGACACAACTAATAAAGTAGGAGTGGAATATTTGCAGGTCAGCTGAAGAAAAAAGGTGGGTCACTCTCTAACCTTACACCTTTACAACCTCCAGAACAGCCTCCACAGGAACAACCGGCCAGTTCACAGCCTCGGCCCTGCTGCCTCCGATACCCACAGCAGCTTATCCTGCTTACAGGGTACTTCCCCATTGTGGACACACTATATGTGGTCGAGACTGAAGATATCTAGTACCACTTATCGCACTGGCACTGCTTGCTGACCTGTTCATACACATTTCAAAAGGATAATTATATAAATATCAAGGAGAAGGCAACAAGCTAACCTGCATTTAATGGCCACTGAGTGACTGAAAACACACCAAAGATCAATACAGACAAATAGACAGTTCCACCAGCACAGGAAACAGATGCTAATTAACCGTCTGGAGTGATTTAAAGGCCAATAAGCAGTTTTGAACACAGATGCTGAGGATGTAAAGTGCTGAAATTCAATAGGGACTGATGACCTTACTGACCTTTACCATATGGCAGCGTACAGAGAAATGGCAACACATTCGCCTGGTCATATTTTATTTGCCACCACACTCGCATCTATAACTTGTTTTATTTATGATAAATACTACACCTGTTTTATAAACTATTTAAACTATTTTATAAACACTTGTGTAAAAGTATTGTTGATAAATAAATGTATATTTATTTAGCACTTCTGCTGTGGAGGAAAAACACCCTGGGGTAGAAATGCCAACACTGCCCACATGCCATGTATAAATGCTGTAGGTGCCCCGAGTACCCTGGTGTTTGTTTGTTGAGCTTCATAGCTGGTTGGATGTAGGTCTGAATAAGTAAAAGTGCTTCATAGCTCGGCTGGTGATCAGTTTACTGCTGAGGCTGAATGCTCAGTGGTTGGAACAGATGAGAGGGGAAACGAGGTCACTGCCCAGGTTTTTACTGAAACAACCAGTTTATAAACTGTATCTTTCGGGACTTCGCAGCCTGTAGCAGTAAAAAAAAAGATTCTCAATGGTTTCAGTTAATCTACATAATTTTATTAAATTTACTACTGTATGAATAAATGAGGGGGTCAAAACTATTGCACAGTACACCAAATTAACTTCATAATATGACCTTTGCCTATGTTTAAGTTCAGAGTTTGCGCATATATATCATTTCGTATAGTTAAGCAATGTCCAAACTACTAGAGCTCTACTGTCCTAAACACAATTCTTACTACAATTCTGTGGTAGCAATATTTAATAAATATGATTCATTTATTCACTTACCTATTCACTCACTCACTGACACAATTATTCACTCACTTATTCACACATTGACTTATTCATTCACTCACTCACTGACCCACAAATACACTCATTCGCTCACACAATTATTTCCTCTCTTATTCACTCAACCCCGCACTCACTCGTTTACTTACTCATTCATTAACTTATTCACATGGCACATATTCACTTCTTTTAGTCACACACTCTCTCACTCTTTTAGTCACACACTCTCTCACTCTTTGACTCACTCATTCAGTCACTTCTTCACTCCTTCGATCTCTCATTTTCACTCACTGAGTCGATCCCTGGCCACTGGCCATGAGGCAGGAAGAACCCTGGATGGAATGTGTCAGGGCGAAATGCACACACACCTTCACACAGGGGCGATCTCTCTTGGTTTTTAGGATTCTGTTTAATATTACAATTAAAATGTGGGTATAGAGGGTATATATAGAGTGCCTGCTATGTTCAGTACACTTCTGTGAACAACACGTTACTACAAAAATGATCATATAAGAAGTATGATAAGATTAATATAACCATACTTATAGGCTGAGAATAGTATAAATTACTGTAACCATAATCTTGTTGCCATGATGTTATAGAAAATAAAACCATACATTCTGACCTTTGGTGCAACATACTGCAAGGTATAACTGACAGATCCTTCCTGCTTTTTCATAGTACCTGTTTTATAAATAAGAAGGATTTTTAAAAGGATTTGCACAATACAGCATGATGTGAGGAATCACAGCAACAAGCATGACTATCTGCTGTAGCTGTTAAATGTACAGAGCTCACAAAGACTGGATTAGAAATGATTTACATACTCATCATAGTGTCACATCTCAGCTCCCCATCCTGCTCTAATGCATTCCCATCAAACTGAACCCCTGGGAACGTGTCAGTAATCAGTTTTATGATTAAACAGTTGTTTGATAATCAGTCATGCCTGTAGCTCTGCTCTCGCTGCACTGACTGCCCATTAAACTCACACACAGGTGCTACAGGAAATGTCACGAAAGTGGGAAAATGCAAAGTGTACAAGGTTTTTTTTTTTTTTTGCACCTAAGGTGGTCACTCAGCCAAGTCATCCATCCACCAATCTCCCTCTCCCTAAAGCAGACTCCGCAATGTCATAAGTGTAAATCTTCTTACCTTCTTCTGCTCCTCTGGTCCATGAATCACCTGTTTCCGCCGATGCTGCTGAGCTGGCGGTGTCTTTGATCCTGAATCTGACATCTTCACAGAAATTCTTCAGTTATAAAAATACAACTGCAGAATACGACAATACTGTCATTCGTCCATCAGAGCCACTCGGTTCGACTCCTCACCATTGCCATGTCAAGGCACATGTGTCATTTATTCAAGTAAACTGTTGCCCTGTG
Organism: Clarias macrocephalus; assembly: GCA_011419295.1. Classification (NCBI taxonomy): domain Eukaryota; kingdom Metazoa; phylum Chordata; class Actinopteri; order Siluriformes; family Clariidae; genus Clarias; species Clarias macrocephalus. The sequence continues at coordinate 36,086 of JAAGKR010003625.1, forward strand.
GCTAAAGTTCAGCTCAGTCTCTCTGTCTTCTATTGGTCCGGACATCCAAACTTCGTCCTCATACATTTTTTCCGTAATTGTTTGAAAGCCCGACACTTGGTTAATCCATGTATGGATCAGGACAACCGTAATACTCCTGTATTAACTTCCCTGAGCGGCATCTTGGGAAACCCAACTGAACAAGAGACAAAAGAGACTGTGATAAATTGACATTATGCATTTGTGTTTGTGTGTGTGTGTGTGTGTGTGTGTGTGTGTGTGTAGGGGGGGGTGTACAATCAGTTGCATGATATAAACATAATCAACAGTGTTATAAAGGAACATTTCAAGAGATTTTCACCATTTTCAAGAGAATAGCTCTGAATTTTTGTTGGAAAGAAAATGCCTGGTTAGAGCAGAAACAGTCAGCATAAGAATGCATAAGAATCTCTGATTCTCATAATTATGTCTCCCAAAAGACAGAGACAGAGAGCTGGTAGTCATGCTGGTACTTTGTTTTACACAAAGTCTATCAGTTGGATGGTGCATGATGGATTGCGTTAGCACTTGCGGTGTCCCTCACTCCATGTCATTTAATTAGGAAGTAAAGGCTGTCATCTGCATATTTACTGTATATTTATTTTATTTGTTTGTTTTTCTCTATACGGTTATGAACACTCAGCAGTTATTGAGAATAGTGTGAAAACAATGTAATTTGGAGTGCATAGATACATGTTTTATCATTATAAAAACACAACTACATTACAACTGCATTTAAACCAGGACAAACAGTTAGATACGAAATGCATTATCTAAATATAAAGTGACTACAAAAGCTTGAAAAAAAATATGAATGATTATTACGAGCAGGCTGTAACGATGCCTCAGAGTGCTGTCTGACTGCAAGCAGCCCAAGTTCACTTAGAGACCAGCATGGAGGTCTGATTGAGGGTTTTAAATTATATTACACACACACACACACACACACACACTTCTATGACTGGGAGATATTTCTACCGAGTCCTGCTACTGTAACTCCAGCACATTACCTGGAGAGAGGGCTTGTGTGAGGCTCCATGTTACCCTGGAGTGCAACATCATCGCTACCAGGCCAGTGACGTCACTGACACAGGTTAGTTTAATTTGTCATCATTATGGAACCTTATGAAACCTAAGGCTGTCTCACACACACACACACACACACACACACACACCGAGAGAGAGTGAGAGCAGTAAATCAGAAAGATTATAAAAATGCAATAAATCAATAAATATAAATTTTAAAAAATCACAAATAAACCTCTGACACCAGCTCACTTTCAGGCAGGCAGGCAGGCGCGCGCGACACACACACACACACACACACACACACAGCGTTAAACTTACCCCGATCAGGGTGTGATACAGACTGTGTTAGTCGAGGGTTAAATCCCCCTAAAACCCCTCAGACCCCATAAATAATGATTTATAATAAACAGCTCACCCCTGTGTGCGGGTCGGGCGCGCGCCCTGCGGCTCATCACGCAGTGTGTGTGTGTGTGTGTGCTGGTCTTAGTTCCAGTTCTGTTAGAGGATGCGCTGCTCCGGCACCAGAATCACACATGCACTCTCTCTCTCACTCACTCACTCACTCACACACACACACACACACTCTCTCTCTCTCTCTCACACACACACACACACACACACACTCTCTCTCTCTGGGAGGAGGAGGAGGAGGAATCCCGCCATACCCACCCGAGGACCCGCTCATGTGTCTCTGCGTCGCCGCGTTACGTCACTGCGTTCTCCCTGTTCGACTCTGTTCCCATGGCAACTGGCAACCAGAACGCGCGTGTCGCCATCTAGCGTAGAAGTAGGAAGCGGTAGAGTGATTGAGTCATTTATTGTTCTGGTATTCATAGTGTGTATAAATCAAGTTACTGTCACACCCATAGGAGCTTCTTCCCCAGACTGTGTGTGTGTGTGTGTGTGTGTGTGTGTGTGTGTGTGTGTGTGTGTGTGTGTGTGTGATCTAGCGAGTTTCCCTTGACTGGATCTCCTCCCATATTCACGCTGAAGGGGTTGGAGGTTGTGAGTCACCCCGTACCCGGTTCAGTACATTGTTCATATGAGATCTCATTCCAGCTACAAATATTACCAGTACATTGTTTTCTAGGTCTTTCTCTGCTTTTTTCACTTTTAATTCTCCTTCTAGTAATTCTATTTGAATAGAACTATTCTATTGGCACTGTCACCTTGCACCTGGAGAGAGGGCTTCTGTAAGGCTCCATGTTACCCCGGAGTGCAACATCATCACTACCAGGCCAGTGACATCACTGACACAGGTTAGTTTCATTTGTCAAGCCTTGTCCTGGGTTCGATTCCCATGTCGGGTCTGTGTTGCATGTTCTCCCTGTGCTGGTGGGGTTCCTCCGGGTACACCAGTTTCCTCCTACAGTCCAAAATCATGCCGTTCCCAAATTGCCTGTAGTGTGTGAATGTTAATGTTGACTGGAGGTTGTACCATAGGACAAAATGAGAATAAATACAGTGGTCACCACTGGCCTCTACTGTTCCTAAGGTGGGTGAATGTATATAATAGGGTGGATATGACACAATGGTCTAAAATTTTAAATCTTTTTGGTAGTGGGATTTTCTTTTATTAAAGGAACTCTGATTTAATATGGCATTTACTTCTTTGCCATCACTGTAATTAAATGACTAGATATGTGAATTCTGTGACTTATCCTATGTGTTCTTCATCTATTTTTATATTCATGGAGGGAAGTTGTATTTCTTGTTTTGATATATGCATAACTCTATTTTTTTTAGCATTCACTTTGATTCCACTAAGGAACTAAGAGGCTCAAACCCTTATCCAGCATGACAGTGCTCCTGTGCACTAAGCCCAGCTTCATCATCAGCACCTGAGCTCAGTAATGCTCAAGTAGCTTAACTAAATGAACGTAAACACACACACACTTCCCAGAAGAGTGGGAGTTATTCTAACAGGAAAGGGGAATAAATATGGAATGGGAGACAGATTCATCAGAATATCAGTCAAGAAGAGCAGAGAACTCTCTGTGAGCCCAGCCCTAACACTGAAGGTTATAAACAGCTAATTGACGGAAGGGCTAACAATGTGTTCTGGCCTCCATGGGAGTGTTCGAAGGAATCCCCTTTTGAGAAAGGCTAACATAAAGACACGACACAAGAGGAAAATCAGGGAAATCATAGGTGGAGCTTAATACACTTAAATTCTTAAATAGAACCTGCTCCAGTGAAAAGAGCGTGAAAACTCAATATTTCAACTGGACAGTGAGCATAAGCACAGGACACACACACACACTACAGAGGAATGGCTTTAAAAAAAGGCCAAAATCCAAGTCAGACTTTAATATAAATAAAAATCTGTGGCATGATCTGATATCTGATACACTCAAAATGATTATAGCTATAAGTATAAGTACATTGACCAGCATCCCATTAATATGGGAGATATCAGTTTATCTGAATACTGATAAAATAAAGATTTTCTAAATTCTGGAATAAAATTAAATGTATTTAAATAATCCCATTCTAATATAATTGATGAGAGATAAATTCTAGGTTTAACACTTCAGGTCAGGTTAATTAATAATCCAAGGCCGTTGCATTTCCACTGCTCATTTAAAGTAAAAAAAAAAAGTCAAGTAAAGCCTTTATTTATCACATATACATTACCTTACAGCACTGCACATTACATATACATTACAGCACAGTGAAATTCCTTCTTTGCATATTGCAGTGTAACTGGGGTCAGCCATGATACAGCACCCCTGGAGCAGATAGGGTTGTTGGGCCTTGCTCAAGGGTCTTCCGATCAGTAACTCAGTGCCTTAGCCCTCTGAGCCACCACTGCCCCTATTTATCTTTTATCATTTATCGTCTTTTGCCCTGTTTAGTGTTAAATCTAACTCATCTCAAACTGCCTCGGACAGGAAATAAATGTTCAGGTTACATTTTTACAGTTACAGTTTTTTACCCTTACAGTAATGAATTCAATAAAAATCCACAGCCATTCTCCTGTAAGATTTCATTTAATGCATATGAGGCTGTTCTCTTCCTGAGAGAGAGAGAAATATTATACCATGCTCTTGTTAAATCTGTATGAACCTGAAGCTTAGTAGAAACATTGTGACATCATAAAGGAGACCATGGAAATGTGATATGAACATCTTCAGTGTGACAGACACCTCTGTTTCTCCTGTGGCCCACAAGGTTCACATTTATTTATTTATTTAAAACAAACACACACAATAGGTCTTTATACATTTCCAATGCAACACTGTATTTTTACAAAGCTAACCAGAGAATGCTAGCACCTCAATGCTAAGGTCAAGTTTATCAGTTTATTCAGACATCCATTCATGCACATACACGCACAAACATACACACATAGCTCTGTTTTTCCAAGGCAGTACCAGTGAAAAATCAGAACCAGAAGGTCATAAAGGTAAAGCCAAAGCTACAAAACATTCTGAAAATGAAAGTGATGATGTTGGTCGTTAGTGGTCATGGCCGTGATCTGAGGATGAGCTCAGTGTTCTTCAGAGCTCACATCCAGCTTCCTCTGAGGGATGTACAGGCTCTTACTCGCAGTGGGCGTGACCATGGTCGACACTGGCGTGTGGAAAAAGCACTGCTGAGGGGCGGGGCCACTTTTGGGGGTGGTCAGGTTTGGCTAAAAACACAAAATTTAGGAAATACCTTTTATTATATAAAATTTTTATCCGTAAATATAAAATTTTATGCCACAATAACAGACTCTATGTGGAGCACAGTGTGTGTGTGTGTGTGTGTGTGTGTGTATGTGTGTGTGCCGTGCTCACCTGCTGCAGGCTGATGAGTGTGAGCGGCGAGACAGGTTTGATGAAGATCATGCCGTGTGCCGTGTGGAGCGGTGTGTGAGCGTGTGTGTGTGTGCATGGTATGGGGCTCGGCTGCTCCGCTGCTGGTGCTGCGTGTGGGGCGCTGTGTGTGTTGTGGATCAGAGCAAGGTTCTGCAAAGTGAAGTTGAGAATGGAGGGGTTGGGGCTGACGCGCTGGGCGGGGCGCTGGACAGGTAGAGGGGATGGGGTGAACTCCTGAGGAGGAGGAGCTATCGAACCTGCAAACCACAACACAAACACACTCATAACGCTGCATAGTGATACAGTCAGGCAGGAGGTGTGTCTAAATCCTACATAATACAGGGTTTAATATTAAACAACAATATCACTTAGATACAGCCATGAACACAGCAAACATCTGGAGCGATCGCGCTCTGATCAACTGACCGCCACGCACTCCACTCCACCGCCTCACAGCGTCTCCAGATGCACAACAGATTAAGAATTTGTACATTTTATGATTACATCAGTCACTAAGTGTGTGTGAATGTGTGTGTAAGAAGGAGCTTCACCTGCAGTTGGTGTGCGATAGATGTATGTCGGTGTTTTATTCGTCTCCCCGCTGGAGGTCGGAGTCTCCTTAAAGCTAAGCAGAGGCTGTTGGGAAATCGGGATCAAATACCCTGTGGGGATCAGAGCCTGACACACACACACACACACACACACACACACACACACACACACACACACACACAAATCAGAAGCAGATCCCTAAGGGGCATAATTAGTCACGTAAGTCATGTGCTGTATGGTGTTTAGTGTTTTAGAGCTGTGTAAGGCAGACTAGTTAAGTCTGTAGAATAATTAGTACACCTGCACACCTGTACAACTGTACACCTGCATGTGGCAGTTTCTCTCATTCTTCTGCTCTAAAGCTCAATCAGACCTTAGGGTGAATTTTCAGAACTCTCGATACATTTCAGACACCCACAAAAAAATTCTCCTGATCTTTATGATCCTGTTGGTTTAGATACGAGCTCCAGACCCAGACGCCGGGTTCCAGGGTTTTTTTTTATAATGAAGTCACATGACACTCTCTATTCAGCTATTATTCAGCCATTCAGCTTCAATGTTAATTCTGATAGCAACTAATTGAACCAGAACTATTTTAAGAGTTTCACAACTGGGCTGAATCCTGGTGCAATTTAGGAGGTGTATCCACTAACAGGCTAGTTTATGTCTCATGCAAGGATTTTATATATTTTATGTGCGTAGTTGTGAAAGAAACCATGAAAGAGAGACTCTCTCTACCTCTGTGTTGGCGTGTCCAGTCAAGTCGTGCGGAGTCGGCGTGGCCTGGCTCTGTATTTTCTCTTCCCGCTCCTCTGTCTCCAGGAAGTGTTGCAGCTCCATGCTGTGCACCACAGTGTCGGGATTATTATGGGGTGTTTTATTGAATTCTGGTTCGAGGTGTAGAGCTCTGGCTGAGGCACGGCTGGAGTTCAGCGCTCCTCTACGATCTTTCAGACGAGCCTGTAGGATCTCACACAGCTTAGGGGAAGTGCTCTGGAACACACACACACACACACACACACACACACACACACACACACACACACACACACACACTGTTAACAAGGTAATTTATGCTCACTGCATACATGTTCTTAGAGTGAGAAAGGAAGGTGGTTTCAGTTTATTATAATCTCTTAAACAGGCACAGTTATGTCTAATTGTTCGAGTTCTGTGGGTGGAAAGGTCAGAGTCGGGCTATTGTTTTACATCTGAGAGATAACATGTACACACACACACTCACCTTTGAGTTCATTTCAGTCCGTTGAATCTTAGTTGGACTTTTTTCTAAACTTTCTAAACAGGTCCGTTTTAGAGCAGGACTTGCCGACTCGTACCCGTGCAGCTGCCTGTGGCTTGGCACCGTTACAGATGCAGGTGAGACCGTTGCATTCAGGCCACTGGGGCTTTCAAAGGTCATGGAGCGCACTGCGGTGCTGGAGGGCAGAGGTCTGGCAACGGGGCGAGGACGGACAGGGGTGTGGCTGACGTACACGGCATGGGGAACGAGGACAGGAACCAGGGAGCAGCACGGGGGATGTGCAAATGATAACTGCACTGCCCGGGGACAGGCCTCTGCCCCTGGTGTAACAGCGGGAGGAATGGGGGACAACACTGAGTCTTTCTGTTGCACCTGAGCAGTCTCTTTCACATCACTCTGCTTCTGAACATTACTGAAATTAACAGCAGTAACAGACAGTGTTAGTTAATTATATCCTTTATTTTTTCACTTTATCTAAATTATTAATGACACAGATTAGTACAAGCAATTAAATGTATATTTACAGGAATAATTTATAGGATTCATAATAACAACAACAACAATAATTGCATAATAATAATAATGGCATTAGAAATAAAAAACGTAAGGCTACGAAACGTTTGAAATAACTAATCTATTTAATAAGCATATTAATTTAAAATAAAACGCCACAGCCTCTACAGTTTTATTGCCAACATTTCTTATTGGAGTGAAATGATTAAAGGTTTTTTACCCAGCCTGCTGGTCCAGCTGCATTTTACAAATCTCAGCGAGGTGGTCCATTTTACTTGGATAGAAAACTCCATTAGCTGCATCACCTAAAACAACAAGAGAAAATAACAGACCTATAAGCACTCTGGAGACAAACCTCTATACTCTGTAGCTGGAAATCAGATCATGACATCACGCACTCACTTGTGATTTTAATGGGGCTCGTCGGAGCAGAGTTAATCTTCCTGCGATCTTCCTGAATGCTTTTGGCCAGTTTGACCAGAGAATGATGTCGTGTGAAGCCACGCTTAGTGCTCGGAGAGCAGAAAAGGTTTTTAGTACAGTTATCTACAGATGAGCGGGACTCCAGGGGCCGGGGGCCAGAAGGAGCCTCAACTTGCAAACCTGTAGAAAAGCAAAAGGGAAGGACAAGTCAGCAAATTATCTACAGCTTAGTAAGAGAACAACTGATTTATTTTAGTCAAAGGAAAAAGCAAATACAAAATAAATCATATAGAGTGTTTTGTATGATGGTATAAGCTGTGTAACCCCACTAGGTGGCGCTGACCTTGTAAGGACAGATCATCTGGTCCAGTCCATTTAAACGCTGGTTTTCTTCCTCGTTCTTCCGTCACATGCACTTTCTTAATAAGCTTAAGACTGCTGAGGACGTTAGAGATGTCATATAGACGACGAATCTTGGCTAAAAACACAAAATGGAAAAGAATTAAAAAATATGTCCAGAATTTTTTTTTCACGCATTTTGTTCCTGACAGACATTATTAAAGCTCATGTGAACTGTATTTTACAGGATTTTAATATTTGTCAGAATACCCAAATACTCACTCTCAGACCAGCTCCTATGTTCAGTGATAACTGATTTCATGTTAAATGATAATATTATGTTATCAAAATATACAGTATTCAGAAGTGATGTAGTACAAGTATCTGCTGATGAAAGCGCTAATGAACTAAACCAAATCATGTGCACGAACTGGGGATATAACTGATTAACCATTAATCAATTAATCACAGTGAAGAATTTCGTCAGTTGAAAAAATTACTAACCGACACTTTATTTTGCGCAATAAATCACATTTTCACTTATCTAATAACTTTTGTGGCAGTTCAGCCCACACACAGTACTAGACATTGAGTTAGAACAGAAAGACTAGAGAAGTGCTTAAAAAAGCTTCACTGCTGTGTTTTTAATTGTTTGTTTAAACTTCATTAATTTGTCTCATGTTACTAATTAGGTGGGATTGTGCTGCTAGAATTGTGTAAATAACATTTAACTCTGTAAAAATGTAGATTTTTGTTATCATTAATTATTGAGTTATTGAATAAAATGTTTAACAATCGGCTAAATAAAAAAGTGCTAAATATACAACCCTTACAGCAAGAGTTCCTGTTGTAAACTATTTTAAGTCAAAGTGAACACAGTGTCTCAGTGTTTGCAGTGCGAGTCCTGAAATCCGCTTAACACAAGGGGCAAACATTTCCAAATAGAGTAACGGTTCCTGTTCCAAAACAGAATGAACTTATGTACCTGTTACAACGAGAATTTCATACAATTCCATTTAGTCCCTGGATCCTGGGATATCGCACTAACCATAAGGACAGACAGACAAGGTGAAAACATAAACACTACCACCACCTAGTGGCAGAAGCATAAACATGAAGGAGTTCTACTGTAGGTGTTGACCTGGTGTATCTGACCTTAAGCCCTTGTGTTCTGACTGCATTCTGACTGTCAGGTCAGGGGTTTTAAAGCAATAATTATTTTTTGTGCTAAGAATATTGTATAGAACACGTCCCTTCTTAGGACTGATGTCTTTGTTTGAGATCATCTGTGGTTTGAATTTGGACGTTTAGTATACCGTAGCGTCCTTTGTCTGTGTGGAGCACTTACTCAGGGATTAAGAAGGTAAACATGAAGTTTCTCTATACTTATTAAAAAAAATACTACACATGTAATAAACAAACCCTAACGTCCTGGACTTATTTGAGCCAGGCCTCATCACTACCCCTCTCTACCGATTCTGTGAGGAGCAACAAACACATTAGTGTTGAAGTGTGGTGTGTTACTCACTCTTGAACTTGCTCTTGTCTTGGTCCACCACCTGGTCTTCTCCGATCAGGATCTTGGCAGCGATTTCCAGGCTCACGACACGGGGACTTGACACGAGGAAGAGCATGACAAACTTCTGGCTCATCACACGCAGGGACTTGTCTTTACGGCTCGCTGTTCACGAGAAAGTGCAGTATATTGTCATACATGTATCGCTCTAAATGACAATAAAATCGGACACACTCAAGTGCTCCATGCACTCTAATCTACAACAACACACTATAAGACATATCCTTCTGAGCTGTGTGAAGAGAGACAGTACGGTGCACAGTTAAGTATAATGAGCGTGTATGTGCTTCGGGCTTTTAATGGGAGAGTTTTGCTTTGTGCACACTCACCCCCTTTAGCATCGATGGAGGTTTCGCTAAAGCTCGCCTCCCTCTGTGTGATTTCTCCATCAGGGTCCTCGTTCTCTTTCTCCTCTCCCTCCATCTCCAGCATGTCCTCTGCATGTCTCTGACGTATCTGCTGGATCTGCTGGTTATAGTGGTGTTTCTCTCCCTCTCTCTGTAGCAATGCTAGAGTGTGTGCTAGCTGAGCACGGCCGTGCCATGTGTAGCGGTTTTTAGCCAAACGGCTGACCATGTTCAGGCTCTCCAGGACGTTCATGATGTCATAAATACGCCGCCGTTCCACATCTGAGAGAGATAGAGAGAGAGAACATCGAGTTTAACCAGATATCCACAGAACTGTCATTGCTGTTGATAATGTAATAACCTCAAGTATTACACTGTCAGGTGTCGCTTAAGAGCCAAAACCAGTCAATGTTAACAGGCTGCACATGTGTGTGTGTAAGACTGTATACACTTATTGCAAGATCCAAAAACCTGCAAATGTCTTCAAAAACACAGAGAATGTGTTGAAATATTTATCCTGTTTGTAAGAGACTCACTCAGTTCAACAGCAACATCATCCAGACAAATGTCGTTGTTCACAGCTGGATTTGGATAATCTGGATATCGAGCTAAAAATTTGTGACACAGCAACCCCAGGCTCTTCTCTTTACGGCTGAGCTGCAACCTCTCTGATTCTTCTCCTTGTTCTGCATCCTGTAAAAAAAAATAAAATTAAAAAATCCAAATTACACATCAGAACAGACAGACAGTCAGGTCACATACACACCCTGGCCCAGCATGCCTCAGTCAATGCATGTGGACATGTTAATGTGAAGCTTCCCAGACAGAACTATCCAGTATCACATTATTAATAATGTAAAATAAACACACCTAAAAAAAAAAAACACTAAAAAAAAAACACTCTTTAGTAAACACACTTAATGTCATAAGATCTCTACAGGAGGCTCTTTAGTTAGTTTAGTTAGTTTTAATTTATAATGTCTCATTCTGAGGAATTTTGTAGTATTTCTGTGTAAATGTTTGTGTGTACATTATATTCTATTCTGTGTTTTTCACTCTGAGTTTGTTTTACAGAAGCATTGTTCAAAAGATGAAAAGTTGCTTTACACAGCTGAAGGGTCACCCCTTACAGACAGAAATGTGTGCGTGAACGCAGACTGGCTCTGATTCATCACAATATTAATCAACTCCATGAGGGGTGGCACAAGTTTAAACCACAGACCAGTAATAAAGCATGAAGACCTACAGGGAAAACACCAGCAGTGTGTTCAGTCTCTATGTACTGTATGTTCCCAGCTCAGGGGTTCTCACACTAGGGGTCATGACCTCAACTGACTTCAAATTGAAACTTAAATCTAAAACTTACCTAAAAATAATTAAGATAGAAAATACAGAAGATAATGAGATTTTTATGGGTTTGAAGATCACATGAGATGTTCTTGAATTTAAACACTAGCTATAATAAAACATCAGGTTAGTGTTAATGCTCAATAATAGTTTAAAATCACACACAAAATCATGTGGTCTAGGAAACAACCCTAATGAGACATGTACGCCTCTACTATAATGAAGTGTGACATTTCTAGCAAAAAATGCATTCAATAGAGTCAGAACCATAAATATTTTACCTAAAGTTGATAATTTAGAGTACATCTGAGCTGAAATTAACTAATATGATTCATATGAAATAATAGATAATAAAATTTATTTCAATGCTACATATCAGTGTTCACCCAATCTGTAGAACTCTACCCTTAATCTACAGCTGAAAGTCTGTTATTTTCATTATTCATCTCCATGGTACACAGCGCAAACAAAAGAGAATAAAACAATAGAGGAAACTGAGTCTCTCCCATGAACACATTCAGAAATCAGTCGAGCCCTAATATGGAACCCTGCAGTACACCTCTGCTAAACACATACACACATGACACGATATCGATAAATGTGAACAGTTCTCAGTGGACAAATCACCAGCATTTGTTTTTATAAGAAGCTCAAAATAAATGTTTGCTATATTTAAATATGATTAGTGTGAGCATTACTTATTACTGCACACACACAGCGGAAAATAAACTACACATGAAGGGTTTGTTTGGCAAAAAAACAGATAAATGTCATTCTTCAAAAAACAAAACTGACTGCAGTGTGTAATTCTTTACTCGTCACATCCTACATCAGGCGAGAATTACTTTGGCCGCTATCAATACAACCACACACTAATCTGACTGAGGTGCATAATAAAAAATAATTCTGACAATTAATAAAAACTGAGACATCTGTATTTGCTAATGAACCCTTCATATTCTTCATAAAACTTTGTACAGAGTACACAAATACAGCCAGTAAAACAAACCCTGGACAAATTAGCTTTCAGCGTCTCAGTACCTGAGAGGAGTTTAAAGTTTCCTCCGTGCTGTTCTTCTCTTTCTCTCGGTTGCGTATCTCTGGACTCGCAGCACTGATCAGCATTTTCAGGTTGGACGTGGGTGTCCACGGCTCCCCTGCCGGCGTCTCGGAGTCCTTCGTGGGTGTGGATAGAGGTCCCATGACCTTCTGAGCTTCCTGAGATTTTCCTGAGATTTTTACCTGTGTCTGTGGCTCCACAAACACCACGTTCTTCTGTTAAAGAAGATGGACATTCACATCACTGGCACAGTCAGTAAACTAATGCAGTGTGCTGGTTAGTCCTGGATGGGGGTTAACTAGTAAGTAAGTACAGTCTGGACCTGCAGGTTAATTTAGAGGCTGAACAGATAGACACTAACCTTCTCATGATCTGTAGGTGAGCTGCTGGGTTTCGTCTCAAGCTTCTGGTTCAACTGCTGGACATCCAGTAAAGTGCTGCTCATCTTCCACCTGAAGATGGTAAAGGCGGGGTAAAGGCACAGGTAAAGGCACAGGTACTAGTTAGAATAGTCAGAGACCGATTAGTTATTATCATATCCTTCATGTCTCCTAGAGAGATGACCTTTTCTTCACTGCATTATACATTCTGTTAGAGATAATCACAGTGCTGTGATCAGTGTGTCATGCACCCAGGTTTAGTGGTGCGGTAAAGCTGATAGCGCTCTCTCTCTCTCTCTCTCTCTCACACACACACACACACAGGCACGGAAAGTTATTTAGACTTCAAATGGCCGCGGGCTGGTCAGCAGGACGGCTGGCGCTAACTGACATCCGCTCTGCTGGAGCCTACGTGTAAGGTACACGCCCACTGCACGAACATAACCCAATGAGCGCAAGCACCAGCGTGTCGTCACACATGTAGCAGCCAATGAACGTGTAGCGGGAAACGGAATTCCACAGGGGCGCGCGCTGGTGCGCACTTTTTTGAAATGTTGGCGCGGAATTTCCTGCGCGAGAGCCCGAAGTCTGGAGCTCGCACTTCTACCTGAGATAACGTTTAAGGCGCGAGGGTTTAAATCCTCAGAAACAACGGCGGCAACTATACAGGATTACGTCATCCTTTAATTCTCACACATAATCAGTCCAGACTAACTAGACTCTCTCTCTCTCTCTCACACACACACACAAATTTACCTGTGTAGCCGGGCTGGTTAAACCTCCAGCTAATCAACACACACACAGTCAGATATATGTGTTTAAATTAACCCCCTGACTGTATGATCAGCACATCTGCTCCAGCTGTGCTCCTGACCCCTGACACCAGGTCCACATCTGCACTGAGAGCCGAATCAGCCTTAGCGTTAGCTGCTTCACTCTTTAGCATGTTTGCTAGTCCTGTTCACACAGCTGCAGCGCACTGTAAACGTGATCTGTTATAGAGCTGTAGTGTGTGTGATAAAGCTGAATGTATTTAAACAGATTAACACAGAAACACACTCCTGTCCCGGGGTGACCCGAGCAGCAGCGGCAGACAGTATCAGGCCGGGGAAGCGCGCGGGGAGAGCGCGGAGGCTCAGGGTCCTACTCCGTTGTGTTCGGTTCTGTATAAATCTGTAAGCACTACTCACCCGGGTCGGAACATCTCGTCTTCGCTTAAAATCTGCCCCAGGGGTTCGATAGGTCCATGGAGAGGGCAGATCCCGCCTCGGTTCAGCTGGTACACTGTTAGCACGCTAGCTAACTAGTAATAAAGCCGTAACAAGCAGCTGTAGAGATCCACACACACACACACACACTTATAAACTCTAACTAACATTAAAAAAGAGTTTTCCTAATCACAGTTGAGACTAAAAGGATGAGAATCCAGGACAGAAAGTGTTAATGCAGCTGAAACTCCCGCCTGTAAAGTGAATACTGCGCGCTTTATCCCGCCTATTACACACACACACACACATACGCACGCACACACATCGTCGGGGAGGAGGGGTGTGTGTGTGTGTGTGTGAGAGAGAGAGAGAGAGACTTTACACTATAGTAGAGGCTAAACTGTAATAACAGACTAATACATACATCCTCTGTGTATTATTTATCAAATTATTTATTTATTATTATTATTTCTATAATGATTAATTATGCAAAATAGTGCTGAATGCAGGGGCGTTTCAAGGATTTTCATTTAAGGGGGGCTCAGCCCCCATAGATGTTTAACACATATTTGGCTTGTTCAGAATTAGTACTCAAATGTACTCAAATTCCTGATCTCACACACACACACACACACACACACACACACACACACACACACACACACACTGTTTACTGTATAAACCTTTTTCTATGTTTAAGTACAATCAGAAAAATGTAACCAGAAAACAGCATATAACTTTAAACTTACACTGATTAGCAATTTAAACAACACACCTATGAGGCTGGACAATGGAATAAACTGTGTGGGAGCCAATAATGTCAAACATCTGTTTATTCTTTGACAATACTGCAGCTTTTTGTTGGAAACTAGCAGACATAAAAATGTGAAAAATACTTTCTGATGCAATGACTTCAATCAACGTTGAGAACACAGTGTTAATGTGCATGAGAGGCTGAACATGTTTTGTTCTTACCTGCTGCTCATTTGGAGACCTGCTGCCATGTGACTCAAAAACTTTCCATCTACAATTAAATATAAATATTAAAACTTTGATCATCATGTTATCTAGTTTAATTTAGTGTTTTAGCTTCATAAATAAGACAGTAGGTTCTAAATTCAACCCTCTAAAATTTCATAGCTACTAGGCTATTTATACAAATTCATTAATATAGACAAACATTGTCTATAATGTAATTGAACAAGACATATTTTAATATAGTTAATTTCTTGTTTCTATTCATTAAAAAAGTAACTTTTTAAAAAGATTTTTCTCTCTCTGTAAATCACACCACTATGCAGTTCAAACGAGTGCATTGAATGAAGTCTGTCACTGTCTTTAATCATTTATGTGCATAATTCTATGGTAGTTAATGCCACATGCACTGTGCAACGTTTTATATAGACAGTTAGGTTTCCAATTAAAACAGCAACATCATGATTGTTTTATAAAGTAGACTATAGGTTCATAAATTACTGTGTGTATTAAGGGCTTCATTTTCACTAGAGCAAACAGCTGGTGTGATGAGGGTGAACACAGTGAAAACTTAGTAACTGATTAATCCCTCATGACATTTTGTAAACTGTATTCATGAGAAAGGACTGCACTGGTGCAGATATAACAATTTATCAATAAACCCACACCTTAGCTTAATCCTCGCTCTGTGATGGCGAATTGAAGACCGCGCTGAAAGACGAGGAGGAGCCGAAGTCTGCCACCGTTTTCACATGAAATGTAGAGGGGATGTGGGCGATCACCAATTTGTGTAAAGTTTATGGAGAATTTTTAGGGGGGCTGAGTACAAATGTTAGAAGGGCTAAAGCCCCCCCCCCCAAATGGCCTAGCGACGCCTATGGCTGAATGTAAACAGAACAGAAGACGTGCTGAGTGTGTACACCAGGTGGGCGGGACTTACAGGAATGTTCCTCTCACCTGAGAATCCAGGCCTTGTGTTAAAATGGCTCACTCTGGCCCCGCCCTTTATGATATCATCGAGGTGCCTAGGTACTCACTTGACCGAGGTGGACTTGGTCGAGTGAGTAATAGTGATCAGAGGAGACTTACAACAGTGCAGTGAAATAATGCTGATAGTTATGGCACCCTGCTCTTTTAATACAAGTAAGGCGTGGCCATGACTTAATGAGTGAGATTATTACTCCCACAATGGTTTTGTCTGACTAGAGATTATGTAGATTATGTTCCTCTTGAGGATTACTCTTATTGTCTACGCCCCTTCTCACCGGTGGGACTGAGGAGCTGGTTTCAATCTACCTCCAGGCCACTTAGAGGCTTTCCAGCAGGTTGGTTTCCCCCAGGGGCAGAAGGCTTAGAGCCAGGGGAGGTGTTAGGCAGCACTAGTTACTGATTGGAGGCTATTTACTGTCCATGACATAAAAGCGGCACTGCTTGAGGTTTAAGGTTCTTTTGGCCAATAACTGACACTATCAACACTGTGTATGTTTTACGTGTGGAACTAAAGCCCATCTTTCCAAACTAATGCGTACTTGTGATGAAAATCATTTGGTACATCAGAATGTAAAAAAATATATATGGCTACTTAAATATTCTCTACATAAGCTCTAAATAAGCTCTTGGCTTTTTCAGCAGCAGCTTGTCCATAGGGCTAAGTCAGTATGCACAGGATTTAAAAGCCTCTGTTTAACAGGTAGAAGCTGGCATTCCATCGATTTGCTCACTTTTCTAGATGCTGTACAGTCATAGGGCAGTGTGTTCATCTTCCACAGATTTATTATAGCAACCAGTCTTCAAGCGTGAGGACTACAATAATTACTAATAGAAGTCCACTGGGACAGAAATCACACTGCTCCGTGCACAGAGGTGGAGCGAGGGTAAAACTGCTGCAGCCCTGCACAAAGCCCACAGCTTTGGTCATTTTATTTGTGGCTCTGGTCATGTTGCCTAAGATGTCAGGCATTGTATCTTCAGATTTGAAACTATTCAGATTTGTGATGCTTAAAATTTAAGTATCTCAGTTAATCTTTGACAAACCCCTACTCTTTGTCATTGTTAAATCTTTGATAATAATTTAACAATGTGGTTCTGTGGTCTCTTGGCTACAGTACCTTAAATATACTGATGTGTACCTTACTCAAAAATGAATGCCAGAATTTCTTGTGGGATTATCAATTATAAACTCCTGCAGTGTTTAAATTGTGTAATGCTAAAATGTCTATTTTTTATAGTAAAAATTTTATATATGAATGATAAACAGGAACCAAATCAATCTTCAGACAATTTGTGGTCTGAGTGATCAAATCTTAATCTGATCAGAGGACGTCCTGAGTCCAATGACGCTGGCCTTTGATGCAGTCAAGTGAAATCCAATCATAATCCAATCACTGAAAGCACACGCTGACTCAAGGTGCCAAGGGGCCTCTTATTCAACTGCTAATCATGAGACTCCCATTAGGATCACTGCTGCGTGGATTTACTTGACTCAGTCATCCTGTGTATAACAATCAGCTGATCACAGCCCATTGATTTATTCTGGATGTTCTCAGAAATGTATTACTTATGAATATTACTCTGTGCAAAGTTTTATATTGCACAAGCACTCCATGTTTCAGTTTTTCTTCTTTCTCTGCAGACCAACATGCATGATCAGGACAAAACATTACCCTTCAGTAAGCACAGTGAATTTTCTTAAGGAGCCTTAAGGCACATATTAACTAATAATTCAGTATTCTCCTTTAAACTATACACAACTCTTGTTTTTTTGTGTATGATAAATATATTGTAATTGCTTTGACTTGTATTAGTGCATCAAACTCATTTTGATAATTTATTACGTAGTAAAATGTTCATGTCTGCAAAGGTATAAATAGTTTTAAGCCAATGATGTGATATCTCTGATTCCTCCAAGTAAAGAAAGTTCTAGTCTGACAATGTTTACAGTTTGATATCAGCCATCCACTTTTATTATGTAAGATTTTGAATGTACACACAATCGTATATGTTAAGGTGAACACTTTGCACTATATTGTGTATTAAGTAATTAAGATTATCATCATGTAATGCTAGTTTTATAAATCCTGTCTGCTCAACCTCATCCACAGAGTGGCACCTCAAATGAAGTAATCATTTATCACGGTCAATAAGTTTAAGACACACTCACAGTCCTGAATACAAGTTTATTTAAAAATGTGTGAAGGAGAGATTGTTCGGTTATTCAGAGCGCAAAATCCGTCCTGCATTTGGGCTGTCGTTTAGCATGCCGACACTGTGTGGAGGCCACAGCTGCAACAAAACCACACTGTATGTCAGGTTACAGGTTATATGCTATAGAAATTATTTGGATAAATACAGTAGTTGAATTCACACTCCCTTTGTGTTTTGTTTAATGTACTGCTTGGCAAAAAATGTACAAGATAATTGAAATAATGTTAGCTAGGCTAATCAGCTACCAAAACACATTACTTTTACCAAGTAACTAAGTAAGGTAGTTTAACATTGTCTCTACAGCAATAGATATCTAAAGCAGTGGTCTCCATCCTCGGTCATGCAGGAACCCCTGTCCTATACAGTTAGTGCTTTTCTTTGCTCTGCAACACCAACAGAGCAGGCTGTTAATTACCTGATTACATGAAGCAGGTGTGCTGAGAGTAAGGAAAATCAATAAAATGTGCAGGACCAGGGGTTCTTTAGGACCAGGGTTGGGAACCACTGATCTACTGTACCTAGCAAGCTGTGTGTAACACATAATAATAGTCCTCTTCTGATAGAACCATGTTACATGTTAACCTTTAAGCATGTTACTTAAAGAGAAAAACTGTTTAACGTACATGGATTGAGCTCTGCATTATTAAAACCTGAGGGTAGAGTGTTTAAGGCTGCACCCTAGAATAAAATGCTGTACCAAAAGTTAATGCCAGTGACTTAACATTAAAATTATTTTAGGGAGCAAATTATCTGACGGTAATCTGAATGAAAATAGTGTTGTTGTTTTTTTTGTTTTTTTTGCCTTCCACCATAGTATAAGCTCCAGCAAGCTTTCTCCCATTGGCAGGTAAGTTTGCTGATGAAGCTCCAGGCTTAAATAGAGATCTGATATAAACAAGCTGAAAAAATACTCTGCACAGACCATACCTTTTGCTGAGGTGGCCCTGAGCAAAAGTTTAAAAAAAATTATAAATGCTGTAGGTAAATAGTGCAATCAGTTGTCCCGTGTTTTACCTTTACACACACTCGTCCCTGTATAAGTCCATAAGGTACAGGGCCATAAGATCGCGAATCTGTAGAGTTCTGCAAATTATCACCTTCCAGCCATACATGACCTCTTGGTACCTAACACACATACAGAATCATAAAGTGGCATAATGTTATACTCATCCAATCTGCACCACTAATATGGATATAAGTCATTAACAACACTTATATCCATTGTTTAATCAAAATTAAAGTCAATGCACTACAATACTGGGGTGTCTCAGAACAACACACGCATTAATCATTTAACTTGGGTTTAATGATTAGGTTTAAACACTGTACTTTTGAAATGACACAATGTTTGTGTGATCCTTCCCTCCTTCCTTCCAGCATGTCATAACAACAATCTGTGTAGTAGAGTGTAAAAATATTAAACATGGCTAATAAAACCCTCTGTGAGAGCTAATGTGCTCTGGTGTGAAGGGTTTGTCAGATCTCACAAAAGTTCCACTCCAAATCTGTGTCCCAGGAAACATACTATGAACTGGTGATGGATGATTCTCTGCTTTATTCCTATACACAGCTGATGTAAAGTCCAGTGAGAGCAAACCAGTAAAGTCTGATTCATGCAGACACACAAATACCCAGGGGTTACATAGTCAAGAACACAACACAGTGACACAGAGTTTATACGTACAAAAGTGTGCGTCGTAAATGTATCCAGTGGTCCACTAGTGCACACTTTATCTCCTTCCAGTCCAATAATTCGTTTACAGATGTTCATGTTTGGGTCGAATGGACTTTTAGCAATCACAATGTCCCCCCTGAAAGTTTAAACATCCCCAGTTAAACACATTAAACATACACAGTTTTTGTCTTTTTCTGTACATCACCAGAATGGATTTGAAGTGAAGCACTGATGTGATGTGATCACACTTCACTGTGATAAAACAAACTGCACTCACTTCTCTATGCGGTACAAGTGCCTGCTGAAACGCTCGGAAAACACCACGTCACGATTAGTGATGGTTGGCTCCATTGATGGTCCTGAACACTGAAGGCAAACCAGAAAGAAATTATATAAATATCACACAGCAAAAACCTTACAGTCAGGCACGGTCATATCACTTTAACAAAAAAATATCACTTTAGGGAAACAGATGTTCTGTGAACTTACCACGACAAACTCTCCGATGTACTCGAAGGTGCAGTGTGCGATGCATCCATACTGAACAGCGTATCCAAAAAACCCCAACACTTTGCTGAACAAATGCTGTGACATCACTCAGTTTCATACATAGACACAACATCAGGCAACATTATTATTATTATTATTATTATTGTGGTAGTAGTGTACAAACGCATTTAAAATGTATGTTGTGTAGCTCAAAGTTCTTTAAAAAGAAATGGAAAATAAAGCTTAAGAAATCATTAGACTCCAGTAGGAGAAGCGGTAGTTTACTTGTTATGACATTGTAAGCTGCTATTGTTGGCTATTGTGGCTGACATCACCAGGGTTTCCCTTCAAAATGTATAAATGACCAGAAACTCCACAGCACACTCTAAGGCATAATTAAGCAAAATAACGGGACAGATTCCTATCACACAGATTAATGTGTATTTAGATTATCTTTGTCTTAAGTATTTGCATTAAGTTAAGTTTAAACATCTGAAACCATTAATATGAGCGATAGCGTTACAGTCAGGTCATTTTATATATGTTCAAAAATATTTTTATAGAGCTGCACTTATTCACGTCCCTTAAAACACGAGTGTGTATAATAGAAGCAGCGTTTGTTTAATAATCTTACCTCAGGGTTACAGTGGTAACATTTTATTTACTTCCGTCTCTGTGACCTTTGAACTCGCGAATGTGAAGCTCTGATTGGCAGCGCGATTATACGTCATCTGTTTTCCTCAATCAGAAATGGCGGCGCCCGGGGAGAGCGCGTCTAAAGGCACCCGTTTACCGGGAAGCGCTACCAGTTTCCAGAAGAAGTCTCGCAGTAAACTCATCCAGATTCCCGGAGCGAAAGCGTCCGTACACACGGGGCAGCTCACTGTCTCCTCCGGTGTCCCGTCACTGGACTGCGCTCTCGGTCAGAGAGAGAGAGAGAGAGAGAGAGAGAGGTGTGTGTGTGTGTGTGTGTGGTGTGTGAGAGAGAGAGTGTAGTGCAGGAAAAACGCAGATGGTGTGTGTGTTAGAGTGAGTGTGCGCAAGAGTGCGCCAATTTTAGAGGGAGTGGGAGAGTGCACGAGAGAGTGCGCGAAAGAGGGTGCTAAAGAGTGTGCGCATGCGAGAGAGTACACGAGAGAGTGCAGATGGTGTATAAGGCCACTGAAACGCATTTACATTTAGAATAAATAACCTGACTATACCCGAATTTAATTGTGATTGTGATAGCTGGTGACCTGCACAACTCCTGTGTGATGAGATCCAGAGATTCAGAGAGGACAAACTTGTAGTTTTATTTATAAAGTGTTTAATGATTTTACTTGTAGTTCCAGATGCACTGAGTTGTCGTTTTGTGTCTCATTAGGAGGAGGACTGGCAGTGGGAAGCCTGCTGCTTATCGGTAAGATCTCACTCAGACACCTTACAGTCCCCACATAACACACACGTACACAGATACTCAGTGTTTTCAGCAGCAGAGCGTACGAACAGATCCTCACCTGGGGCAGTCTGTATTTCAGCAAGTGCGTTTATCACATTATTGTTACATACCTATACAATTAGGAGGCGGTTATGTGGATTTTCCTTCAGAATTGCTTGTTTTGTGATAATTTCACCTTTTCTTCAAAGTACCACGTCTACACAGATCAGTCATAACATTTAAACCACTGACAGGTGACAGAAATAATATTAATATGTGGCAGTGGCACGTGACTTTGAGCGGGAGATATTAGGAAGTGAATAAATGGTCAGGTCTTAAACTTGACGTGTTGGAAGCAGGAAAAATTGGTGGATGTAAGGATCTGAGATACATAGACAAGGACCAGATTATGATGTCTAGATGACTGGGTCAGAATGTCTCCAAAACTCCAGCTCTTGTTCTGGCCTTCACGGATCAGGACCTACAAAAAAAGTGCTCCAAGGAAGAAGAAATGATGACCCATCGACAGTGTCATATGCAGCCAGGGGTCACTGATCACATGGGGAGTGAAGACTGGCCCATGTCATCTGATTCAACTGTGCTTCAAATTGCTGCCTCTGTTAGAGAGAAATCAGGTCTCACACACACACACACACACACACACACACACACACACAGAGTTCCCCACAGCTTATGTGTATGTGGCTGTGTAGCTGCAAACTGCTCAGAGTTCTTGTTAAACCTGTCCACTGCCAAATGCATCTACACACAGCTACTTGTAAATACCTCACACTCCCTCATCTACTCCCCATCAGCCTAATGAGATACACACCAACACCCACATGCTAATTCTCACAGGGATCAAATTAATTTTACTACAGTATTTCTCATTTAGTAGTATATTCACACAAAAATGTCTGCCATCTTGTCATTCACTTCTGCTCCTGCAGTAACCTCCTGAGACCCGACTCTACTGCTCTGTCAAATGTCTGGTAGCTATCAAATTCATCACGTCTTCAAACAGGCTGCAGTTTGTCTAGAGATTTAACCTAACGCTTCTCGTATAAACACACAAAGATATGTACTGTATGCACATGAGCAAATTGTGTTAATGCTTTGGCTAAATAACATTAATAAACCAGTATTTGGTGAAATAATAACCTCTGATTTACAGTTACAGCTTCCATGCTCTTTGGCTCTCCACCAGTTTTTTACATTGCTGTTGGGTAACTTTATACCAATCTTTTTAAAAAAGCAAACAGCTCCGCTTTACTTGATAATTTGTGACCCTTCCTCTTGATGACATTCCAGACGTTTTCTGGAGTAAATTACGGTGCGCTCTTATTTTTTCCAGAGTTGTGTACAGTGGAACGTCGGATTTGCGAGTAATGCGGTTTGCAAGTGTTCCGCAAGACGAGTAAAGATTTTTTATCAATTTTGATTTGAAAAACGAGCAAGCTTTGGTTTACGATTATCATGAGTATCATGTAGCACGCATGCACTTCTTGTTTTGACGTGTGTGTGTGTGTGTGTACAGCGCGTGTGTACAGCGCGTGTGTATTATAACAAGTGTGTGCGCGCGTGTAAAGCAAAAGCAAGTCTCATTAGAGAGGTTAAAGATCCATTTTCTCTCTCTGTATCAGCCTGCACTTTGTGTCTGTGTGCGTGCGTGTCATTGGACACCATGCCACACATATAAAAACACACACACACACACACACACACACACACACACACACACACACACACACACACACACAGACAGACAGACCTCTCTTACTTTCGCCTACACAGACACACACACACACACACACACTCTCTCTCTGCTTTACACAGAAACACTGCTCTGTCACAATTGTTTTCAAAGTTATAGTGCAGGTTAATTTGTTTTATTTTTATGTTACAGCAGTGATTCTGTTAGTGTGTCGCTCAATCGAGTGTCGTTAGAGAGATTTCTTGTTTATTTTTCCGATAAAACTGTTTTCGAATAGTAGTAAACAAGCCTGGACAAGAACGCAAGTTTATTTTGCCTCCACGCACAGTGAGGAGGATGGTAAGAGAAATAAAAAATATCCAAAGCTCACTGTTAAAGAACTGCAACAAATGATAGCATCTTGGGGTCACAAAGTCTCCAAAACAACCATCAGACGCTATCTACATGCCAACAAGCTCTTTGGGAGGCATGCAAGGAAAAAACCTTTTCTCAGTCACAATCATAAACGCAAATGTTTGGAGTTTGCTAAGCGGTACTGGGGCTTCAACTGGGACCGTGTTCTTTGGTCAGATGAGACCAAGATAGAGCTTTTTGGCAACAAACACTAAACACTCTGGTTATGGAGGAACACAAAAGATGAGTATGCAGAAAAGCACCTCATGCCCACTGTGAAGTATGGGGGAGGATCGGTGATGCTGTGGGGCTGATTCTCTTCCAGAGGCACTGAGAACCTTGTTAGGGTGCATGGCATCATGAATGCTTTGAAATACCAGGACATTTTAAAGCAAAATCTGGTGGAATTTGCCCAAAAGCTGAAGATGGGTCGTCACTGGGTCTTTCAGCAAGATAATGATCCAAAACATGTGACTAAATGGTCCATGGCCATCTCAGTCCCCAGACGTCAACCCCATTAAAAATCTGTGGAGTGAGCTGAAGAGGAGAGTGCAGAGGAGAGGAGTCAGGTCACTGGATGATTTAGAGACCTTGTGCAAAGAGGACTGGTCGAAGATCCCTCTTTCTGTGTTCTCTAATCTTGTGAAACATTATAGGAGAAGATTAGGTGCTGTTTCGTTGGCAATAGGGGGTTGTACAAAGTATTAAACATCAGGGGTGCTAATAATTGTGGCACCCATGATTTGATGTAAAAGAATTATCTCTTAATGTGGGATTTTTTTCCCCACTGAATAAATGCACTTGAATTAGAGGTTGAAATTTCCTCTTTGTTTCCATTGTGGTCCTGTGTTATTTAGAACAAATCTGAATTTTTTAGAAGCTAAAGAACACATTTTAACCAGGGGTGCCAATAATTATGGAGGGCACTGTATATTGATGATGATGGTGAAATGAAGCATCATTGAGGTTTTGAGGATTTTCCGCTAATAGTTTCACTAAAAGTATATTTAATGAAGCTTCATTTAAGGGGTCATTGTACTCCCATATAGTGGACACATTTAGTGTAGCAACTTGATCGTAACATCACAATGAGCGCAATTAATATGGACATGCAGCTGCAAGTAATGTTGCATTCGTCATTTACAGTTGTGTGTTTGTGTGTGTTTTTGAAAATCCACTCTTTAAAGAAAATGTTTATGGACATAATCACCATCTCTGAATCTCTGAAAATTAAGTGAAGAACTAGAACAGAAAGGAAAAGTTAATAACAAATGGGGAAGCCTTTTCTTTCTTTTGTTTTTACTTTCTTTCTGAATACAAGTACATGAATACAAGTACAGTAACAAGCTGTTCCACTGTTTTAAAATGTAAACAGAATATATAAATCTGCCAGTCAGTGTTCTGGATTTAATACACAAATCAGTGATTAAATGTTTTTAAATTCCATTGTGTTGGATAAAAAAATTATTTCTCAGGTAAAGAAGAAAAAAAAAAGCATTCATAAAACCTGATGAACACCCTTCTGGAGGAAGCTGTACCTGTGTCAGGCAAGATGCAAAATACAGTGAGAGAAAGCCCAGGTTAAAGTTGTTCACAAACATCTTAAAAAATATTATACAATTCTGGAAGAACTTTTTACAGGACAGTTGACAAAGATCAACTTGTATCAGAACTGCTTCTCATGTACAGTGTTTACTGATGATGTGCCTGCTGAGAAAAGCCTTAAAACTTGTTATAATGTGCTGTTATGTACTGTGTAGATGGACAACGGTAGATTCAATATTTATCATCCACCAACTTTACCTAATAAGGAGTGTTGTTACAGTACAGGTAGGTCTGTGGCATGTGTGTCAATTGGGGCTGTTGCGCAAATAATTTTAAAAAAGCAGGAGGTTGTTAGAATATTAACAGACTACTGACCTCACGCTTAAAGATGTGGATATGGCAGATGTAAGTTCTCAGTGAAATGATGTATTGAAATAGATGAGTCAAGGTGTGTATGTGTGTGTTTTGCAGAGGAGGATGAGTATGGCAGTTACTCGCGTACACTGTTGCAGTATTTCCTGGCAGAAGGGGTGATGAGTGGACATGAACTCTTCATTGCCTCTGCCCAAGATCATCCTGATGACATCATAAAGGTATAGACAGGCGTTTACTGATGCTGTGCACTATCAGAGGGGCTGGGGAGATTTTTCTTCTCATCAGAAAACTTCATAATGGTTTTAAAATAAGAACATTTTCATAGCTTTATAGGTAAACGCGTTTCTTTAAGACAAATTGATGTTGAATATTTTGTCAAGAATTAAATAAAGGGTAATATCAAGAGGTCTGTTTTATGCATGAAAAATCCAAACATAATTGTATATAATCAGGTCTGTTAATATTTAAATAATGAAAAAACTTATAGTTATGTTATCTGTCTACAGTATAGTACACTGTATATAAACTCTCGGGTCCTGCATGGCCCGGGCACTGTTACCGTTTAATCTAAGCTTTTGTAAGCAGATAAAATCTCTACAGTTAATTATAGACGTGGTGTTTTTCACTGGCATTTGTTGCTCTTGACCCAGTATGAACTCCAAAGAGATGTCACTTTCATTGAAGCAATCAGTCAACAAGCTGAAAAAAGTCAAACCAAACAATACCAAAAACAAATGTACAGTGGAACCTTGGATTGCGAGCATAATTCATTCCAGAAGTGTGATTGTATATCAAACGAGCGAGCGCACACACATACACACACAAACATAAAAGATGCTTTATGCACACACACACAGACACACGTGGTCGCTTTGTTATAATAAACAGTACATGCACGCACGGATGTTGACTCTACGGGTGGGGCATGTGCCTCGAGACCTAGCATGGGAGACGATTACCCACAATTCCGCAGCGTGAGAGAGAAGAACCATTGGCTCAGTTGTGATCAAGTGACTCTCGGCGTCAAAACAAAAAGCGCATGTGTGCCATACTCGATGATACTTGGTACTTGTATATCACGACTCAATCATTTATCAAGTCAAAATTTATAAAACGTTTTTGCTCGTCTTGCGGAATGCTCGCAAACCAGGTTACTCGCAATCCGAGGTTCCACTGTTGTTGCAAAGCAGCAATGATCGGGCCAAAGCACCTGTGTCATTGATGTATTGCTGCATATTATTTATATGATAATATTATCATATAAATATATAACATATAGAAATAAATTTAGTATTAAATTATTTATACATGTTTTTTGAAGTCACTTCAAAACCATGTCAAGTTAAAGGGCTGATGAATTAAAAAATTTGTGGTGAGCTGCTTGAGCATCACACAGTCATGAAAAACGTCCTCAAAAGCTATTACTCTCACTATGTAAACAATTTTGAAACATTAGGACTTTCCACCCTTACTTTAAATTGTCGCCATGCAACACCATTCAAGATATCACAAATTTCTTTACAGTTTCACATTAGCCATGTCTTGACATTATTCTGACGAAAGTCAGGTGAAAGTAACAGACAAAATATTAAATATTTCTAATATTGACACACTTGTCTTAACTGCTGCCAGTTGGTTGCGCTATAACTGAGAGTTACAGTAGTCATATTGATGTGATCAGCTTTCTTCACATAAGATAAAGGTTTGATGTACACTTAATGTACACAGACGTTATAAGCCACGTCCTTTTTTCTTTTAATCGTTTTGAAAAGTTTAAGGGTTCATCACGGCATCATTTAAGATATGAAAAAACCCTTCACACTAGTGTATCCTCAATGTCTTGGGATCATAGTGGCCTGATTTGGTGGCGATAGTATAAATTCCCTTGGAGGAGTTCTTCAAATTCCATTCTGGCTGTTTTGCAAACAACACAGAATAACTGTCTTCCTATGGATTAAAAAATTCTGCTGAAGGAGATCTAAATGTGTACCCAGCTTCTGAGCATGTTAAGACCCCAAAAAGCCATGGATGTTTGAAAAATAAATAAATAATCCTTAGAAGAACAAGAGAGCCCTTCACCTGTGCTTGTGCAGTACAGATAAAAGATTATTTTATTAAAAATCACTGTTGAGCTCCAAACAGCAAAAACAACTGAAATGCTACAGAAAACCATTGTGTTGGGTTAAAAAAATATTTCCCAAGTAAAGAAAAAAAAAAAAGGCATTCACAAAATCTGATGAAGAACACCGTTCTGGAGGAAGCTGTACCCAGAGGTGGAAAGTAACGAATGACATTTACTCGCGTTACTGTAATTGAGTATTTTTTTTTGGGTACTTCTACTTTTTAAAGTAGCTCTGTAATCTGTAATTTTACTTTTACTCAAGTATGTTTTGTTTGAAGTATTGTAATTCACTACATTTTAAATCATATGCGCTACTGAGTAAAACAAATGAATGAAAATGCGAAAAATATGCTGCTTTGTATAAATGCCTCGTTGCGCTCGCGTGTGTATCGTGTCCTGTTCACGCGCCGCTCCAGACTCCACTCCAGGTTTTCTGACTGTCCCCACATCTGCATCTACTTGACCTTCCACACGGTCACTTCCGCCCTGTCATCAACCAACGCGACCATATATAAACCGGAGAGAGACGCAGGAAAGAGGAAAGTGATTGTGACTTTGGCGTTTTGATATTGGGTTGTGACTTTTTGCCTCCCATTGACTTTGATTATTGCTTTGGTTGCTCTTTGCATATATTTTGTAGATAATTTCACTGTATGTTTGTGGTAGGGGCGTGGCTGCCATTTATTCTGGGAAGAGGGAATTTATTCACTGTTTTTGGCTTAGGGAGTCAGGGAAGGTCCCTGTATTTTTGTTTGTGTTGTTTTTTTTTGCAGGTAATCCAGCTACTAAATATAAATACCATTTCGTTTATTATTTTGGCCTGGGTCCACCCTGAATCTGATCCTCCTCCTGTTGTTGTGTGTGCGTGCGTGTGTGTATTTTTTTTTTAAAGCAATACAAACCTCATTATTTCATCAGTTTCATCTGCCATATACCATTTTCACACAGTTTAAAATAGAACCCTGCACTATTCTTTTGCTGTACGGCCCGACACTAGACTGAGACGTAACGCCATATTTAAGTGACCACTTTGATTTTCAAGCACAAGACAACAGCTTTATCATGCAAAGGTGTTCCTTCAGTTAAAAACAACCCCGCTGTTTAAAAAAAACTAACAAACAAAAAAACAAAAAAACCAAGGGTTACTCAGTAACGTTTACTCTGAGTAAATTTTTATGAGCTACTTTTTACTTTTACTTGAGTAGATTTTTATAATGGTAACTTTACTTGTACTTCAGTAAAATTTCACTGAAGTAACAGTACTTTTACTTGAGTAAAAAATTTTAGTACTCTTTCCACCTCTGGCTGTACCTGTGTCAAGTCAAGTCAAGTCAATTTTATTTATATAGCGCTTTTAACAATTGACATTGTCGCAAAGCAGCTTTACACAATAAAAAGAAGTAAGTCTGTATGCAATGTGTATGAATCAAAATGATAAGATTGTCCCTGATGAGCAAGCCGAGGGCGACGGTGGCAAGGAAAAACTCCCTGGGATGGTAATAGGAAGAAACCTTGAGAGGAACCAGACTCAACAGGGAACCCATCCTCATCTGGGTGATAACGGATAGCAGGGATTGAACAACTTAATAATGTGTACTGGAAGTTCAGTGTAACAGGAGATGTGTTAAAATTAAAAGGAGTCCAGTTTGTTCCTGGAGGCTCAGGTAGACTGTAGGAGATTCCAGTCCTGAGCTATCGAACAACTGAAGTCACAGGTCCCCAGAGCATCAATCGATGATAGGACAGTCTTAATGGAAAAGTGTCATATTATACAATTCTGGAAGAACATTTTACAGACAGATGAGACAAAGATCAACTTGTATCAGAACTGCTTCTCATGTACAGTGTTTACTGATGATGTGCCTGCTGAGAAAAGCCTTAAAATCTGTTATAATGTGCTGTTATGTACTGTGTAGATGGACAACGGGCTGAAGCATGCTCCAACAGTAACCCAAGATGTTTTTAAGGCAAAGAAATGAAATGTTCTGCAATGACCAGATCAGTCACCAAAACTGAAGGCAGACCTCTCAATCACAGTCAATGCAATGACCTCTTCATTAGACCCAAAAAAACAAACAAAAAAAACTTTTATTTTTTCATTTTACCTGTCACTTTTTAAGTGACATTTTACCACATTTATAAAAAAATATCAACTGCATTTCTCTCAAAAAGTCCCATGCATTTGTCACTTAACATGAACTCTCTTTCGGAAGCAGCCATTTAAAGCCAAACTTTAACTCTATGTAGCTTAGTTTTAAAAGTCTGTAAGCTCATAAACAAACTGTTCACAACACGCCAATGCACGGGGAATTGGTGCTGCCTGCCTAGCCACTAGCATCTGCTCTGGAGAATCTTCTGTTGAGTTCTTGTCTGAAACATGAGCCGATAAGAGCGCAGTGACTCCATGCACTGACACACACAATCACTCAGACTAAACTCACTCTAGTTGCACACTTAGGCTGCTGTCTCCCCATTGTGAGGTCAGAGTGAACCGGGGTGTTTTCTTTTGAGATGCTTCTGCTGTGTCTGTGTGTGTCTGTGTGTGTGCGCGCCGGCAGTGGTAAGCCATTTTACTCCGAGAAAGAGCACATTTTATTTGGTGTTTCTTTAAAGAAGACCACATTGGATGATTGGTAATAATATAAACATATTAAACATATTTCCTGTACATAGTCAACGTAATTACAACATTATTAGTCCTAAATTGTCCCGTCCCAACTTTTTTTTTTAATGTGTTTTTTCAGAATAAATAAATGTCTAAAAGAATGACAAAGTTGATTTGGCTAAAGCATGAAATACTGTGTCTTAATACTGTTTCTGTTTGAATGCAAGTGAAAGTTACATATAGTACAAGTGTTTGCTGTTGTTGGCTATTTGGGCTGTCATAAGTTTTAAATACATTGAATTAATCAATTTCTAATTCACACATGAAAGCTACTAAAGTACGACACACAGTAACTTAGATATTTATCATTACAGTAAAAATGTAAAGTGTTTGATCTCTGTGTTGCAGGGTCTTCCGTCTCCCCTTCAGGATGAAGACCCGGAGGTTAAGATTCCACTATCATCAAATCCAGAACAGCAAGATGCCATGAAAATCGCCTGGCGCTATCAGAACCTTCCTAAGGTCCAGGTAAATACACTTCTAAATCAAATGACAAAGAAAAATGTGAAATCAGTGAAGTATTAAAAAGTGCTATAAGGTTTAGTCTCATCTCTAACATTTTGTCCAGACTGTGCTGTCCTCGTCATCCCGGTTCGGTCATTATTATGACCTCTCCAAACATATGCAGCAAGATCTTCTGCAAAATGCCAATGTTCACACTTTCTACCTACCTGAGGAGGAAACAGCAACTTCACATCACAGGTACACACTTAAGCCCAGTTCCCATGGTCACTGTCTCAGGGCGAGCCGTAGTGATGTGAAGCTTACTTTTTTTTTTTTTTGCCAAAAATTTAATTTAGTTACAAATTTCATTTAACTTTGAGAGACATCAGGTATGATGTCCATTGAAGACATAGTCTTTCTATAAAACATTAGTCAATGAATCAAGGATAGTAGCCCAGTTTGCTTTTTCTGAGTGTCCATGTGACAGTTGCCGAACGCCTATTAACAGGCTGTGGCGCATCCCAACTTCCTATGCCAAAACTTTGTGATTAATTGCTTTATTATTTTTTATAGATTACAAGTATAATTTCCAATCTCACTGCAGCAGAATCAATCACACCTTTATATCGCACCTCTTTGTTTTCACCTCTTAGTCCTTTCTTACTGGAAAGGACTCTTCAGATGTAAAAAAATATCATGCTTTACTGTAATTCTTTCCTCGGTATAAGCACATCTATTACATCAGTATTCTATCTCTCCCCCTGTGTCTCCCTTTCAGTGGTGTTCTTGGCCCCTACACTGAGTTGCTGCACTCTATTCAGTTGTTAATCAAACAAAATGGGTTTGATGGGTCAAAATCACAGGTCAGTGCTTTTATTCAAAGTTTAATTGTGTATATTTTTTGACTTTTGACTACAGTAATATATTTGACACATCAACTCACTAATACAGTATTATACATACTCTATGACATTCTCTAAAAATTAACCTATAATCACATTTCCAGTTGTCCCAGGTGGAGCAGTACTGTTGCAGTTACATTAACATTTTACATTTACATTTGGGGATCAGTCCAGGTATTAGAGAAACAGATATGTCTTGAGTTAGGCGTTTAAAGATTAAAGAACGTCAAAGTCTCTGCTATACGGACATCTAGAGGAAGTTCGTTCCACTACCTAGGTGCCAGAACAGAAAAGAGTCTGGATGAATGCCACCCTCGATCCCTGAGAGATGGTGGGACGAGGCGAACAGTGCTGGAGGATTGGAGGGAACGTGGTGCAGTGTGTGGTGTGATTAGAGCAGAGAGGTAAGTGGGTGCTGGGCCATTTTTAGCTTTGTAGGCAAGCATCAGGGTTTTGAATTTGATGCAGCAGCTACAGGAAGCCAGTGCAGAGAGCGGTGGAGTATAGAGTGGTAAGGGAGAACTTGGGAAGGTTGAAAACGAGACGTGCTGCTGCATTCTGGATCAGTTGCAGAGGACGAGTCGTGGACAGAGACCAGCCAGGAGTGAGTTCAGTCCAGTCTTGAAATGACAAGGGACTGAACAAGCACTTGAATAGCCTGTGAAGAAAGAAATGGGCGGATTCTTCTGATATTGTAGGAGTGATTTGATTGTTGTCCAGTGATATCACAAGGTCTTGACCTGGGGATGAGTCACCAGGGATGAACAACAGTTCGGTTTTACTTAGATTGCGCTTCAGCTAATGAGCTGCCATCCAGGATGAGATGTCTGCCAGACATGCTGAGATCTGTGTGGAAACCTGAGTGTCAGAGGGAGGAAAGGAGAGAATAAGTTGGGTGTCATCTGCATAACAATGGTATGAAAATCCATGCGATGATATGACCTTACCAAGAGGCCGAGTATAGAGGGAGAACAGAAGAGGACCCAGTAGTGAACCCTGTAGGACACCAGTATAAAGTCTGAGTGGGGCAGATATGGATTCACTCCATGTCACCTCATACAACCTATCTTCTAGGTAAGAAGCAAACTATTTTTTCGCTGTTCCACAAATTCCAAGGCTTGAAAGAATAGATAATAGAATCTTGTGGTTCACTGTGTCAAATGCAGCCGACAGGTCCAGGAGGATGAGGACGGATGACAGTTTAGCAGATCTAGCAGCATGGAGCTTCTCAGTGACTGACAGAAGGGCAGTCTCTGTGGAATGTGCCACTTTGAATCCAGATTGGTTGGGATCATTAAGGTTGTTCTCTGAGAGATAAAGAGACATTTGGTTATAAACAGTCCTTTCAAGAATTTTACAAATAAAAGAGAGAAGTGATACCGGGTGATTAGTTGCTAACTTCTGATGGGTCCAGGCAGGGTTTCTTGAGGATGGGAATAACTCTTGCCTTCTTAAAAGCAGCTGGAACATGACCAGATGATATGGAATGGTTGATGATGGTTGTGGTGAAGAGAAGGAGGTCTCTTGAGATGACCTAGAGCATTGTGGAAGAGATTGGGTTTAATGAACAGGTGGTGGGGTTAGATGACGAGATCTGCTGAATGTCATCAGATGACAGGTTGGAGAATTCCGCCAAGGGAGGGAAGGGAAGTGCCACTGCTGAACTGAGTGTACCATTTGGTGTACTGGGTGTAAACTGGGCCTGGGAGCCTGTCAGAGAACCTTTATGGAGGGTCATTAGTGAACCTCATGACCACGCCACCAAGAGCTTA
Source organism: Clarias macrocephalus (assembly GCA_011419295.1). Lineage (NCBI taxonomy): Eukaryota > Metazoa > Chordata > Actinopteri > Siluriformes > Clariidae > Clarias > Clarias macrocephalus. The sequence goes on from JAAGKR010003625.1 coordinate 69,637, forward strand.
ATGCTAAGGGAAGGGAGAGGTCAGACTAACGTCTGTTCCTAGAGTACACAAGCCTGTTCAGGACTTTCAGAGACAACATAAATGAACAAAAAAAAAAACTAACTAGCCAACTCAGAGAGGAAGACTATCCAGGATTTTTTAAATTAATTTTTTAAATATAAATACACATAACAGACAACATAAAGTGCACGTGCAAATGTAAACAAAGTGACAGTACGACAAACACGACATAACATAACATAATACTCAGTGGTCTTGAGGTAGTGAATTGAGGTGGTGGAGAAACAGTAGACGTACAAGTATAAGGATTATAGAAGACAGAATAAGACACATAAAAATTCCAGAAGACAATCCTTGTATCTATTGAGAGACACCCTTGCTATCTCGGAATTGCTCAAGAAAGTCCTTAATAGGCCTTCGAGTGGCTCAGTGGTGCAGCGCTCGCCCTATCATCCGGAGATCGCCGGTTCGAATCCCGGGTGATACTGTAACCTCTCGCAGGCGGAGGTCTAGAGAGAGCTGATTGGCCGAGCTCTCTCAGAGGGGAGGGATGAGAGGTACTTAGTGTCCCACATTAATCTTGGCTCTACAGCCAATCAGGGGCGTCTGTGAGCTCAAGCGAGCGGAAGGAGCGGATAGCGCTGTCCTTCAAGTGTGTTACGCCGCTCCCAACGGTGCCCGAGCGAGCAGTTCGAAAAGATGCGCTCGGCTGGCATCACGTAGTTCGGAGGAAACGCGTGATAGTCTTCGGCTCTCCTGACTGAGTGGTAGTAGTAGCCTTAATGTTAGAGCCCCGTAGTGACGGGGAGGAATTGGACATGACTAAATTAGGAAGAAAATCGGGGGAAAAATCAAAAAAATTAAATAAAGTCCTTAATACTGACAGGTACGTTATAATTGACAGATCACATCTGCAGCCCAAGCCTAAGAGCGTCCATGAGCTGTTGTGGCGAGGTTGCATTACCACTCAGACTGTACTGTGGTTCTACAGCATGCTCGGGAGGTGTCTCAGTTTAAATTTGATGATATGAAAATTATCATCTTTCCGGATCTCACTGTAAAAACTGTTTGTGCTCAATCTGCCTTCAATGATGTCCGTCAGCAACTGCGGATGATTCCGGGGGTGAAATTTTGATTTCTTCATCCAGCCAAGCTGCGTATTACTTACAATGGAGTGGAAAGACAGTTTAACTCGCCAGACTTGGCTAAAGGATATGTCAGTACTTTATTATCTCACCGAACAGAAACAAATGTTCCATAAGTATCAGAGCATGTGAGTAGGGTGAAGTAGCTTCTGGATACTATACTCTAAGTATTGTAACTACTTATATATGATAAGTTATTATGGACCAGACTCTGTTTAAAGGGTATTCCAGTGTTTTATAGAAGATATTTTGAATATGCTACGTGAGCTTACTTCTGCTGTTTTCCAACCTGACCAACAGCTGGCTATCTTCCTTTCACATGTACAGTTTAAACAGCGTCTGGATCTGCAGGCTGAACTTGATATCATTTTAACAACTGATGCTTAACGGTTCCTGTTGCATACTCGTAGTTCTTATTATGAATATGGTGATAAAGCTAGTCAGCTCTTGGCACATCAGTTAAGATGCCAGACAAGTAGTCGCTTGATTCCACAGATTCAGGACTCATCAGGTAATTTTATATCTGACCCGGAAGGTATCGATGCCTTTAAATTCTATTATTCTATCTTACTGGGTTAACTACTTTACAGTGATGTCCAAGATGTGCTTCTATTACAATTTTTTGGGTTCCACTGGTCTGGTCTTAGTTTACTTCTAAACAACTGGGTATTTTGGCCTTTACATCCTTAATAGCTAGGCGTTGTATTTTCGTCGTAATTTATATCTGTAATGATGATTACACAATAAAAAAGTTTGAACCTAAAAATAATGAATATGAAATATGAAGTAAAAATAAAACAAATTAACCTGCACTTTAACTTTGAAAAGAATCGTGACTGTAATGACTAAGGCCAGAGGAGGAGAGGAGGAGGAAGAGGAGGTGTGTGTGTATGTGTGTGTGTATGTGTGTGTGTATGTGTGTGTGTGTGTGTGTGTGTGTGTGTATGTGTGTATGTGTATGTGTATGTGTGTGTGTGTATGTGTGTGTATGTATGTGTGTGTATGTATGTGTGTGTATATGTGTGTGTGTATGTGTGTGTGTGTATGTGTGTGTGTGTGTGTGTGTGTGTGTGTGTGTGTGTGTGTATGTGTGTGTGTGTGTATGTGTGTGTGTGTGTGTGTGTGTGTG
>JAAGKR010003626.1:0-15000 GCA_011419295.1 Clarias macrocephalus
CTATAACAGCATAACTAAAAGGGAGGAGCCAGAAGGAAACACAGACATGAGGGGGAACTGAGATGTAAAGCAACCAATCACCTCACCGTCAACAAACCTGAGTGAACAATGAGAGTGGGGAGGACAGCATCTAAACATACCAGTTCACCAGATACTCTACGTCCATGAGTCCCCCAGATCTGCTCCTTTACCTAAGGCTCATCTATTTACAAACATGCTGCGCTAAATAAACAGGTTTTTAGTCTAGACTTAAACACTGAGACTGTGTCTGAGTCCCGAACATTAATAGGAAGATATTCCATAACTTTGGGGCTTTGTAAGAAAAAGCTCCGCCCCCTGCTGTAGTTTTAATAATACGTGGTACTGACAGGCAGCCTGCATCCTTTGATGGAAGTAGGCGTGGCGGATCATAAGACTCTAACAGTTCACTCAGATACTGCGGCGCGAGAACATTTAGTGCTTTAAATGTCAAAAGTAGTATCTTAAAGTAGTATGTGAAATTTCACAGGGAGCCAATGCAGTGTAGATAAGATAGGGGTGATGTGCTCGTATCTTCTGGTTCTAGTGAGGACCCTCGCTGCTCCATTCTGGACTAACTAAAGCTTGTTTATACACCTAGTTGAACAACCAGACAGTAAGGCGTTACAATAGTCCAACCTAGAGGTGATAAAGGCATGAATTAGTTTTTCTGCATCATTTAGTGCCAATATGTTTCTTATCTTAGCAATATTTCTAAGGTGAAAGAATGCTATCCTGGTAATATTATCTACATGTGCTTCAAACGAAAGGCTGGAATCTATAATCACACCGAGGTCTTTTACTGTTGCATTTGATGGAACAGAAAGGCCATCTAAAGTTACAGTGTGATCAGAAAGCCTACTTCTAGCTCCTTGCGGTCCTATGACCAGAACTTATGTCTTATCAGGATTAAGCAGAAGAAAATTAATTAACGTCAAATCTCTTATGTCCTGCACACACTGCTCAATTTTAGCAAACTGGTTTTTCTCATCTGGTTTTGCTGAGACATATAATTGTGTGTCATCAGCATAACAATGAAAACTAATCCCATGTTTACGAATTATGTTGCCCAGAGGAAGCACTTAAAGGGAAAAAAGCAGTGGGCCTAAAACTGAGCCCTGTGGAACACCAAACTCCACTTGAGAACATGAGGAATGGTCACCATCTAAATCTACAAACTGATAACGATCAGTCAAATAGGATCTGAGCCACAAGAGGGCAGTTCCCTTAATTCCTACTACCTTTTCTAATCTGTGAAGGAGAATACTATGATCAATGGTGTCAAAAGCTGCACTGAGGTCCAGTAACACAAGTATAGTGACGCAACCCTGATCAGAGGCCAATAGGAGGTCATTTACTACTTTAACGAGTGCTGTCTCTGTGCTGTGATGAGGCCTAAATCCTGACTGATACAGTTCATTAATGCTATTTCTGTGTAGATGTGAACATAGCTGCTGTGATACTACCTTTTCCAGAATCTAGGAGATAAAGGGAAGGTTTGATATCAGCCTGTAATTAGAAAGCAGACAGGGGTCAAGGTCAGGTTTCTTGATTAGCGGTTTAATAACAGCTAATTTAAAGGATTTGGGAACATACCCACTGGTGAGTGAACAGTTAATTACTTTCAACAGGGGTTCTGTTATTGCTGGTACTATCTGTTTGAGAAAATGTGTCGGTATAGGATCTAATATACAGGTTGACGATTTTGAAGAAGAGATGAGTGAAATTAGTTCACTGTTTTCAAGGGGAGTAAAGTGTTCTAATTTCTGATGTGGTGTGTTTAGTTTAACATCTATATCAATTAAATTATCTGGTTTGGGTTGGAACTCGGTTGTTAGGAAGGCGTTAATGAGTCACTTCTATAGAACTCATTGCGTTAGACAGTTCAGACACACTGTTAGGGCTCCATTTATAGCACTGATTAAGGTTCAGTAGTTTTCTCTTGTTTTAATTAGTTGCTGGATTCTTTTCAGGAACACATTAATTTGGCAGGGGTCTGATAAGGGTAGCTGTGGTCTGACAGTGAAGGCACTTATGCAGGAGGGGTCCATGTCAGTGACGGCGTAGTCGACTACACTCGACCCAAGAGCTGAGCAGTAGGTGAACCGACCTAAGGAGTCTCCTTGGATCCGACCATTAAGCATGTACAGGCCCAGGCCTCGACAGACAACAGGATGTTAATGTTGTTCTGCGTGTATGTGTGTATGTGTGTGTGTGAGATCCCGCCCACAGGGTTTGCAGCGTTTCTGTCCCGCGCAAAATAGAGGACGAGATTTGTGGAGACAATTCCATCTGTGTAAAATGTGTGATGTGAACAGAAGGGGGCAACAGTGGACCTATTACATCTTTGTAACATCACACGGGAGTGAACAAATCAAATAATGATTACCTGTGTGTGTGTATGTGTTACAGCCAGTACCATATGACCTGCCACTCCACGCTGGAATTATGCCACACCTTCTGCTCACGATTGTGGGAGCACCTATACTCGGAGGAGACAGGTAACACACACACAGTGACTCAATTCAAGTTTATTTGTATAGCGCTTTTAACAATTGTCGTTGCACAGCAGCTTCACACAATCAAAAGAATTATTGAAGTTTGTATGAAATGTGAATGTGTGTGAATCAGAATGATCAGATCGTCCCAGAAAAACTCCCTGAGATGGAAATAGAAACCTTGAGAGGAACCAGACTCAACAGAGAACCCATCCTCATCTGGGTGATAATGGATAGCAGGGATTGAACTGCAGTCATATGCAGTGTGAATAAGATAGGGGTGATGTGCTTGTATCTTCTGGTTCTAGTGAGGACTCTCGCTGCTGCATTCTGGACTAACTAAAGCTCGATTATGTACCTAGTTGAACAACCAGACAGTGAGGCGTTACAATAGTCCAGCCTAGAGGTGATAAAAGCATGAACTAGTTTTTCTGCATCGTTATATATTCCTTAACTTGGCAATATTTCTCAGGTGAAAGAAAGCTATCCTGGTAATATTATCTACATGAGCTTCAAATGAAAGGTTGGAATCTATAATCACACTGAGGTCTTTCACTGTTGTACTCTTATGTCCTGCACACATTGCTCAACTCTAATACCATACTTACAAGTTATGTTGCCCACAGGAAGCATGTATGAAGAAAAAACCAGACCCTGTGGGACACCGAACTTCACTAGAGAACATGCAGAATAGTCACCATTTAAATCTACATACTGATAACGATCAGTCAAATAGGATCTGAGCCAGGAGAGGGCAGTTCCCTTAATTCCTACTACATTTTCTAATCTGTGAAGGAGAATAATATGATCAATGGTGTCAAAAGCTGCACTGAGGTCCAGTAACACAAGTATAGTTGATTAGAGGCCAATAGGAGGTCATTTACTACTTTAACAAGTGCTGTCTCTGTGCAGTGATGAGGCCCAAATCCTGACTGATACAGTTCATGTATGTTATTTCTATGTAGAAATGGGCATAGCTGCTGTGATACTACCTTTTCCGGAATCTTAGAGATAAAGGGGAGGTTTGATATCGGCCTGTAATTGAGCAGCTGAGGTCGAGATCAGACTTCTTAATTATTGGTTTAATAACTGCTAATTTAAAAGATTTTGGAACAGACCCACTGCTGATTGGAGAGTTTATTATTTTCAACAGGGGTTCTGTTATTGCTGCTACTATCTGTTTGAGAAAATGTGTCGGTATGGGATCTAATATACAGGTTGATGAATTTGAAGAAGAGATGAGTGAAATTAGTTCTCTCGCTTCAAGGGGAGTAAAGTATCCTAGGTTCTGATGTGGTGTGGTTAGTTTAACATCTGTATCAATTAAATTATCTGGTTTGAAAACCTGAAATTTATGCCTAATATTTACAATTTTGTTATTTAAAAAGTTCATTGACGTCCTCACTACTGCACAATATTGTTGTGGAGATTTCTGCAGTGGTCTTATTTCTGGTTAATTACTTATTTAGTGGTCTTATTTCTGGTTAATATTAAATTATAAAGTGTGACCTGCTTTATGAGTGGGTCCTACTACACACTGATTTACTCCTACTAAGTCCAGTATGGACATAAATGCTGTTCTTCTGGGTCGGTATTCACAAAGCTTCTTAAGCCTAAAAGTTGCTCCTAGTGACGAAATTCTAAGAAAAATCTTAGAGTTTCTCCATAAATTTAGGATTAAATCTCAGTAAAGATAAAAATGATTCACAAAACATTTTAGCCGTAAAAACAGGCCCTAAGGTAAAATTTGTTAAGAGTAGAGAGGAGGACTTTTAAGAGGCTTATGAGTTTCTCTAGCAGAGGACAAAATGGCGGAGGGAAGAAATATTCTCCAAACACTGAACGTTAAGCTAAAAGTAAACTCTGCTCTTCTGTCCAATTAGGTTTTCTTATTTTTACTTCCTTCCATCTCTCTTGAATTGTTGGCTACATACAATCATGTAAATTGTAAAAGCTGAGAGATTTTGCTCCCATAAATCTAAAATGGATTACAAGTAATAAAATCAGTACGGTAAATAAATGTAAGAACTTAAATATAGTAACTACTGTGTGGAAATTGGTTGCTTTAAAAGTCGACACATTTTCAACTTTTAGCTGTTTAATTATCTTTAAGACATTTAGCCTAGAAACTTTGCATAAAGTAGCCTGTAGTCATGATTATACAATTTCTTCATATACAAAAATGATGATTTCACTGTTTGTTCTATTATCATGTATTCTGTCTTCACAAAGAGCACATTTAAAAACCTTTTCAGAGGTTTTTTTTTATTTTTATTAACCAATCACAGTCCTTGAATTTCTGCAACATCCCTAGCAATGGGGTCGACCACACCCCCTTACTCAGATAAAAGTTTTTCTACATTCCTTACTCAGAGTTGCTCTAAAAAGTTTCCTAAATCACTTTTAGTCTAAGACTCCCAGCTAGGATTTTTTAAGCTAAGATAGGAGCTCTCTGAGAGAATTCTAAAAAGCTTTGTGAATACCGGCCTTGGATTCTGGACCAGGTTTGAGAGAAAATCTGCAAATTCACAGAGAAATTCAGAGTACGGCCCTGAGATCATTAGCGGGATCGACTGAGCAGACTTAATATTTGTAGCTACACTTATGATGTTACTATAGAGAACTTTAAATGCATTAAATTTGTGTCTGTGTTTTTGTACGATAGACAGATTATCATTGTAAATAACTGCAACGCCTCCTCTACCAGTTTGCCGAGGCTGGTGTATGTAGCTGTATCCAGGAGGACTAGCTTCATTTATAGCTACATACTCATTCATACAGGTTTCTGTTAAACATAATACAGTGGAACCTTGGATTACAAGCATAATTCGTTCTGGAAGCATGCTCGTATATCAAAACACTCATAAATCAAAGCGAATTTCGCCCATAAGAAATAATGAAATCTCAGATTACTTGTTCCATAACCCAAAAAAATAAATATCTAAAAATAATTAATAGAAAATTATAAAGTAAAAATAAAACAAATTAACCTGCACTTTACCATTGAAAAAAGGTGGCACGGTGTCTAACAAAGTGCACACACACAAACAGTGCTGGCTGGGAGCCAGAGAGAAAATGGATCTTTAAGCTCTCGAACACACACACACGCACACACACACACACATACATACACAGCACAGCACACACAAACACAAACGGAACACTGGTTGTGTGTGTGCGTCATTAGACATTGTGCCCCTCCCCACCTTCTCTCACATACACACACACACACATGCACAGAGAAAGTGGATCTTTACCCTCTCTAATGAGACTCTTTTTTGCTTTATATGCGCACACACACGTGTGTTATAATAAACAGTACACTCGCGCTGTACACACACACATATAGACACAAAATAAAAGATGTTTTACACACACGCATGGTCACAGTGTTATAGTAAACAGTACACGCGTGCATGGATGTTGATTATACCAGTGAGAGACAAGCACTAAGACCCAGCAGGGAGAGGATTACCCACAATTCCGCAGCGCAAAAGAGAGAAAAACCGTTAGCTCAGTTGTGATCACGTGACGCTTGGCGTCAAAACAAGAAGCACATGCGTGATACATGATACTCGCATATAAGGTACTTGCAACCTTACGAAAAATTATTAAATTTATGTTCGTCTTGCGGAACACTTTCAAACCGCTCCGAGGCAACCTGTTGAACACGTGAAGTGCAGAAGAGGTGTGCTCCGGTGGGCTAGCTTTAGCGTTAGCATTGACTGAGCGAGTATGCTGCCGAGTCGTCAACCACTCGCCCCGCTGTGAGGGCACATCTATCACAAATGAAGTCAGAGTAGTGATGAATGTGTGTGTGATTAGTGACTTACATTAAGGATATCCCTCGTCCCTCATCAGGTTTCAGGTGGACCTGCTGAAGGGAGCAGACGTAGTGTTCCACTTTAACCCTCGGTTCTCCGAGCAGACCATCGTCAGGAACTCCAACCTGTCCGGGTACTGGGGTCCGGAGGAGAGAGAGGGAGGCTTTCCGTTCATCCAGGGGCAACAATTTGAGGTAGACAGAATACACTGTATGTGTGTGTGTGTGTGTGTGTGTGTGTGTGTGTGTGTGTGTGTGTGTGTGTGTGTGTTCTTAGTCAAACTATATTTGATTAAAGTTCTATAACAATTGAGACAATTAAGATTCACACACCTGCACTAAACCTGGTTTGACACACTATGTGTGTGTGTGTAGCTGAAGATCCTGGTGGAAGAGGATGTGTATAAAGTGGCTGTAGATGGAGCTCATATTCTGGAGTACGAGCACCGAGCAGGAGGGATGGAGCAGGTCACGCTGCTGAGAGTGTGTGGAGACGTCAACTTATACAGCGTCGCTCCGTCCATCATCTAATCATCTCACACACACACACACACACACACACACACACACACACACACACACACACACACACACACAGATGTGTCGCTGCATGGTTAGCAATAGAGAGAGCAGCAGAATGTGTAGTGAGTTCAAACGTCTCTCAGGGGCTTAAATCATCACCTGCTGGGTAACTGGGGTTTAGATCAGATCAGTGTCAGATCAGTCCGACTGTAGTGGGGTGTTTTCACACACACACACACACACACACACACACACACACACACACACACACACACACACACACACACATACCTCAGCTAATCATCACACATCCTGACCCTAAACAGTAAAACAGTAATCTGTGTGTGTGTGTGTGTGTGTGTGTGTGTGTGTGTGTGTGTGCGTGCGTGTGTGTGTGTGGTGCATGGACACGCTATTTACCTGTTAGCTGATTTCACTTAACAGAGTGTTATATGATTTTCTTTGCATTAGTGTCATTATATTAAGAGTGTGTGTGTGTGTGTGTGTGTGTGTGTGTGTGTGTGTGTGTGTGTGTGTGTGTTTTACTCCTCTGAGGTGATGTTAGGAGGAGGAGGTGAGGAGATGAACACGAGCTTGTCCTCCACACCATTAAACTACACAGGCTTGTTTCTGGCTCATGGAGTCAGACTCGGTCTTCTGAAACACCTTCACATTAGATTTACAGATTTTAATTATTTATAGATTTATTGTTGGATTATCATTATTTCCTGCTGCTGTATTAATAAGCAGCTCACAGCTGGATGATACTTTGACTTTATTTCTGAATATGAACATGCAAATACAGATGCTGGGATAGTGGCGTCTCTGAGGCCTCCCTGTGTGGACACGCCCTCTAACTGTACGCCTCAGCTCACATGACTTAATGAGTTGACCCTGCTCTGACCATTAGCTTAAATAATAACAGATTTATAAGTTTACAGATTGTTTACATGATTAAAGGACAGATTAATAAAAAAATTATTAAAGTGTTACTTTCATAAGAACAGTCCATGATGAATAATGTTATAAGCATTAGGGGTTTTATTAATTGTTTATTTAAGCAAATTCCATTACAGTAAGAATAGTTATTAAGTGATTACTAAGAATCTAAACTATCCGTTATGTATAAACCTGTCACTTGTTACGGATTCAGTAAAGTAATAATAATCTTCAATAAATAGTGAGCTAATGTAATAAATCATGATAAACATGATTTATGTGGCTCATAAGTGTGTGTGTGTGTGTGTGTGTGTGTGTGTGTGTGTGTGTGTGTGTGTGTGTGTGTTCAGGTAATATAATCAATAGCTGAAATGAAATAAAATGAACTTTCTCTCTGTATTTGCTTGAGACCCTGCATAAATAAAATCTCTAACACTGTGTTTACCAAAATGCGTAGTGCTTTTAATCATCTATTTCACCGTATGGGCAAAAGTATGTGCCCTCTGACTATTACACCTGCATGTGTGTCTTATTCCAAATGTATTCCCTCTTCCTTTATAATGCGATCCAGTGTACTGGGAGGACTGGGACAGGTTTGTGCGTCTCAGTTCCAGTGAAGGGAAGTTGTGATGTTACAGCGTACAAAGACATTTCACACAGTTTTCAGCTATGAGCGTGATGGTCAGGCACCTTTTAATGAAAATGTATTTCAGAATCACTACTTGACAATTTAGTATTCCTGATTTTTTTAAACAATAAACACACACACATTCTCTCTCTCGCTTTAATAAACCAATCACAAATATAACACAAAATGTTTATTAGCTTAACATTCTGACTTGATCAAACATACCTCAAAAACGTTACATTATTTTACTGAACTGCATATTTTCATGTTTCAATAGAAATACATTAATAATTACTTTTAGGGGTTACTAGTGTTAGTACGCATCATTGATGATTGAAGAGTTTATAGAAATAGTTAAAATGTTAAATCTGATAATAATCTGCTGATATTTAATGTAATCAGTGATATTATTATTATTATTATTATTATTATTCCAGGTTGAAGTCCACGTACATGTCTGTGTGTCTTTCCACCCCCATGCTTAATAGTTGACGAGGTGAAATGCTGCTCCTTTTTTTCTCCAAACATGCCTTTGCTGATTGTGGCCAAAGAGTTAAATTTTAACTTCATCAGTCCACAGCACTTGTTTCAAAAACTCATCAGGTTTCTGTAGATGTTCTGTTGTAAACTATATTTTAAACAGTACCTGCGTCCCCATATTTTATGATGGGACGCAGGTGAGGTTTTCTTCTGCTGACTCTTCCATGAAGGTCTTGTGGAACGCTGCACCACCACTCCTGAGTCTGCTGACTGCAGGTTTTTTGCAGTCAAATGAGGGTTTTGATTTGTCCTTCTGACCAGCGTACGATCAGTTCTCTCTCAGAGTTTTCTTGGTCTTCCAGATCTCATCTTGACCTCCACAGTTCCCCTGAACTGCATCTCTTAATTACGTTTCTCACTGTGGAAACTGCAAGCTGACGACGCTTTGCTCTCTTCTTGTAGCTTCTCCTGCATTGTGGGCATCAATAACTTTCATTTTCAGAGTCTTACACAGATGCTTAGAGGAACCCAGGATTGTTGAGTGTCTGCACGTGTGTGTACAAGGTTTGAAGAGTCAAAGTATTTGTAAAGCTTTGAAATTGGCATTTACTAATGACAGCTGTTGCCATGCATCAGATCTAACGAGCTGATTAAGGTCTGAAACCTTGTAAAAAGCATCTGGAACTCTTAGGGTGCCCAAACTTTTGCACAGTGCCACAATAATGATTTTAGTTTTATTTTTGTTCAATTTATGGCATAAGAAGTAACTATGCATCAATGCATTTTGAGACTGTGTTAACATCTTTACAATTAAAAAAATCACCTAAATATTTTATTTATCAAGGGGTGCCCAAACTTTTGCATAAGACTGTATATATTGTATGTGTGTGTGTGGGTGAGTCTGTTCAAAAGGCTTAGGTACAATGTTATCTGTAGTACAATTGTTATATATGTTTATCATGTCTGTTATAAACAAAACTATTCACGATTCCAAACCTTAAAATACAATAAATAAGTAACATTCCAAAATAATATCTGCATGTCTGTGAAGGAAGCAACATATTACATGATGAACTAGTTAAAAAAAAAAACCATAATGTAGGTTCTGCATGAAAATAGAAAGGAGCGAATGTGACAAAGTAACACAGAAGAACTGTGTGTGTGTGTGTGTGTGTGTGTGTGTGTGTACAGAATGTATTTATGTACAGTACCAGTCAAAAGGATGGACACACCCTCTAATTCAATGTCTTTTTGCTTTGTGATTTCTTTTCTCATATATAGAACAATACTGTAGATTTGGTCATCGGATTTGGTACCATTTGTAAATGGTATTTGGTAATTAAGTAACAACCACAACACCGCCAGCAGTCAGCTGTTATTTTTTACATGGGGCAAAGGCAACACGATGCACAGAATGTTTTTAAAAACGCTGTCTTTTGAATTGGAGTATGGGGAACGGATTTTCCTGGCCATCATTAAAATCGGTTCCCCCTTCCTACTGGCTGTGGAAGTATCAGGGGCGTCTGAAACTGACCCAGACACATGAGTGTGTGTGTGTGTCTGTGTGCTTAGGTAATACAATGAGATGGGTTTTTTTAACACTGTAATATAAACAAGACTCCAGGAAATCAATTCTCCCAGTTAACATATGTAATAAATTTCAAGCTTTCATACTTTGTGAAATTAAAGGAAAAGAATCATTCAGATACACTATTTAATGTAAAAATACTATTATAACATGTGCTGTGCCAATTATGTACATGTATGTGTGTTTTAACATGTGTAACCATACAGTATATTATGGATTTCAGGATCTCGTGTTTCCCATCATATGTGGGTGTAGATGTACATGTGATGGCTCAGAGTAACCCTGCGTTCACACCGAACGCGGCGAGAGCGTCAACGTTCGCTCTCGCCGCCCTGCCGCCGACGCCTGTCGCCGCTCTGACGTAGACCGAACGCCGCCTGTCGCCGCTCTGACGTAGACCGAACGCCTTTCTTGTATTTAAAGGGGCCGCAAAGCAATCAATTAAAGCGGCAACCAATTAAAAGTCGAGGTCCTCCGCTTGAGAGGAGTCCGCGGGATGCAATCCTACATTATTTATTAATTATTAATGTTATTATAATTAAAGACAAAGTCTAGTAAGTGGTTCTAACATAATAATAAGAAAAAAATCATATAATAATATATATATTAAATTAGACTAGCAATTCAAAAATGAACAGACGCCACAATACACGAATGGCTTATAATTAGTTTATTTCTACAGAACAGTTCTTTCTATAAATCAATTTCTTGTTTTCTTCCACATTTGGTCTCCACAAGATCAACAAGCTTGATTTGCTTTGCGGCCCCTTTAAATACAGGAAAGGCGGTTCGGTCCACGTCGCCGCGTTCGGTGTGAACGCAGAGTAATTGAGATGCGTAGTTACAGATGAGTAACTCGGAGTCTGGTGTATATAATCACTGCACTGTGTGTGTGTGTGTGTGTGTGTGTGTGTAACCAGATGGTGTAACAGAACTGGGTGTGTGTGAGAGGGTAAAACAGAGGGGTGTGGTTAGCAGTTACTAACCACCTCGAGTAGACGCTCTACCCCTGAGTTACAGGCTATAATCAGTTACACAGTATAACCTTAAATATATTTAGAGTAAATCAGTATCACATCCATCATCGCACAGCTAATGTAGGGAATTAAAATTAGTCCTGATGTCAGAACTTCACCAGCAAACCAGCCTGCGCGCAACCGGGGACACACAGGGACACTGAATTTCCCGGAACACCTGGTTCAGTGAATCACTTCCGGGTTGTGTGCGGCGCCACTGGGCCGTTATGCCGCTCCGAGCCTGCAGGTGTCAGTAGCGCGCTGTGAGTGAGCGCGGCGCTGTAGCGGCACTTTCACCTTCAGCTTTATAAATCTGCAGCGAGCTCGAGCGCCTCGCGCCTGAACAGAGCGGAGTACAGCATGAACGGATCGTCAGAGATTTCTCCCGCCACACAGGAGATCCAGCTCAGGAGAGGACCTGCGGGTGAGGACGCTTCAGCACACAACCATTCACTTTATTAAACTTCGGGAAGTCAGAGAAGTGCATTAGCATACCTGCTAACTCGTTAGCACCATCTCCTGGAACCTTCTGTAGAACACAGAGGGACGGGGTGTGTTTACTTATGAGCGCCTGAGGAGCTTCTGATCTCTCCGCTGTGTGTGTTACTGAGGCGTACAGGCAGCTAATGCTAGTGCTAACTGAGTGTGTGTACAGTGGTTTAGAGTTAAGTAGGACGGACACACACACACACACACACACACACACACAGAGCTGTTTAATCAGAGTTCATAGATGCAATAAACAGGTTTAGTGTCTGAAATAGAAGAGTGACAGGAAAGTGAAAGTAATGTGTGTGTGTGTGTGTGTGTGTGTGTGTGTGTGTGTGTGTGTGTGTGTCTGTCTGTCTCTCACACACGCACACAGATGGGTGTTGCGTAAATACCCCAGGATGCACACGCACACACACACACACTGTATTAGGAACCCGGCTCTCCCTTTGCTCGGTGAACAGGTCCGGTTCTTTGTGGTTTGGGTTCCATGTGGTGTTGAAGGTTCCTTTGAGGTTCCTGCAGGTGTTTCAGGTTCACGTTCCCTCTGAGAGTCTCTTGTTCTCCCGCATTCCGAAGACCTTCTCCTGGGTTCTGATCCGGTTCTGGGCACCGATGAGCACAAACAGTCCATGAAGCGATGCACACACTCCACTACACACACACACATGCACACTGTGGCACTAAAGTCCTGACTGATATGGAACTCATCAGCCCAAATTGTACCAGGTGGAGCTTCCCCACACCGTCACACGGCCTCCACCAGCCCACACCGGCCTCATGCTGTCGGTGCCACACGCGCGCACACACACTGCAGGTCCGTGTCCTGGCCCTGACCTCCAGCAGGATCACAGGTCCATCAGACCAGGACACAGACCATTCTGAGGAAAATGTAGTGTGTGTGGTGTGTGTGTGTGTGTGAGAGAGAGAGAGGCAGAGGCAGAATCCCAATAGTTACAGAAATTCTCAGAATTTGATTGTTCTTAGAAAAAAAATATTTTAAACATCTTATCTAGTTTTAATATTGAATAACAAAACTGACTCTCGCCATGATTATGGCTGTAGATGCGACATGGAGTTAAAAAAGAAAGAAAGAACTTGATTAGAAGCTCCTGATGTGATCCTGTAGGTGTTCATACACGGCTGCGCTGCCACCTGATGGCCGATTAGAGAACTGCATAATTGCCCAAGTGTTCCTAGTAAAGGGTCTTCAACACAGTCATTGTGTGTGTGTGTGTGTGTGTGTGTGTGTAAGCGACAGGTCTGGGCTTTAACATTGTGGGCGGAGTCGATCAGCAGTATGTGACAAATGATGTTGGGATTTATGTGGCCAAGATCAAAGAGAACGGAGCGGCGGCTCTCGATGGCCGACTGCAGGAGGGAGACAAGATCCTAGCGGTAACACTCACTCACACACACACACACACACACACACACACACACACACACACACACACACACACACAGCCTCACTCAAACAAATATCTATTCTTCTTAAATGGCAGTAACACTGCACTGTGCGTGTGTAGATAAACGGGCAAAAGCTGGAGAATCTGTCTCACAGTGCGGCAGTGGAATTATTTCGTTCAGCAGGAGAGGAGGTCACACTGCACATCGAGCCAAGGGTCAGTTCACACACACACACACACGGACGGAGTACATTATAAGACTGTGTGTCGAGCTTTGTTTAAATCTTGTGACTCTGGAAGTTATTATATATTTCTGTAATTGTTATTATTTAGTTGTGTGTGTGTGTGTGTCTTGTCCCACAGCCTCCTCACAGCGCTAACGGTCCCCTGGGTTCGCGTCCTGACGGAGACTCGTCCTCGCCCGTGTCTCTGGCGCTGCTCGGCGCGGTGCTTGTGGCGGCGGTGGCCATCGCGGCGTTCGTCATCTACAGACGCCCCGGAGGCTTCCGCAGGCACACGCCCTTTTAATGCCCCGCCCACCATGAACTTCCTCTTCCTCTCGCTGAGGACCAAAACACACAGCAGGGAAGAAGCTCAGAGCTGCAGCAGCTGTCGGCGCTCAGCCTCCGCTCAGCTTCATATTAATCAGATTCATCCTAATCAACAACATGCTAATCACAGGAACTGTTTAGCTTTAGCGACACACAAACACACAGAGGATTAAAGATTACAAAATCTGAGTCTGTCACTAAGTGCTGGATAAACAAAATATACACATCACAGACATCTTTATGACTGAAATCTGAACACACACACACACACAATGGTGATGGTGTTGAAGTGAAAATACGTCTGTATATTAATTACATTTTCTGATTGATGTGTATGAACGCTCGCTTTGGATAGATAAGCTGGGCGGAGCTTTAACAGACACCCAGGTGTAGTTGATCGACAAGTGTGTCTGTGACAAGGGGTGGAGCTTAGGATCAACTCAGTCAGCCAATCACCATCTGTGCCATTCATTTTTATTTTAATTGTGCTGAATCTTCTGCTAGTCTTATTATCCTAATCTTTTTTTCTTGTCCTTTTGCACTCAGCCATTTAGCACTTTGCTGGGTAACTCCTTAGCTAACGTTAGCAGCTAGTCCGGGTGAGGTATGATGATGTTTAGGAATGATTGGCTGACTGTCTGCAGCTGAAGCTCCGCCCCTAACAGGGTGTGGCTTAAGCTGAGGTGGAGGGAGGAGGTCAGATCTAAGAGAACGGTTAAACCAAATAATGCTAGTTCTTCAAAGAGGTGTGTGTGTGTGTGTGTGTGTGTGTATATATGCGCATTTCTTTACCAAACTGTGTATTACTCTGTGTAATACATACACACACTCCAGTGCCTGTGTGAGTGTAAAAGTAATTGCCCCCTATTGATGTAGAGGTGAACACATGCTGGTAAAGATGTGATGTTGGACTGATGGTGTGTGAGAGCAAATGTGATTTGATGTAAATAAATAATGATCACTGTAGCCTCTCTGTGAGAATACACACACTCACACAGGTGTGTTCTTCATCTACACAAAAAAAGTAAATATCAAGTGG
>JAAGKR010003626.1:20000-30351 GCA_011419295.1 Clarias macrocephalus
TGAACTCAGTGATGTCATCATATAAACTCACAAATGATTTCAACCAATCACAGACTGACATGCAAATGATGAGAGAATGACAACATGAAGCAGCTGTTACAACTCTGACAGCAATGCTTTCTCTCTCTCTCTCTCTCTCTCTCTCTCTCTCTGTGTGTGTGTGTGTGTGTGTGTGTGTAGTTGCTGTGCGGCAGTGAGATCCCGCGCTGGGTGAACCGCTTGGCGTACTTCAGCTCGTGCGTGCCGTTCCTGCAGAGCTGTTTGCCCAGAGAGTGGCTCACGCCGGCCGCGCTGCAGAGCCACATCAGCATGCACAGAGAAGACTCTCACACACACTCACACTCGTACTCACACTCATACACACACTCTCACACACACACGCACTCTCACACACACTCACATGCACACGAATCCAGCTCTAGCGATGAGGATCCATCAGGGGCTGTGGGAGGAAGATCACACAGCTGCAGACACACTCGAGTGTGAAACACACACACACACACACACACACACACACACACACACACACACACACACAAAACCATCCTGGTGAGACACTGAACAGTGCCGTTGTGCTCTGTGTTTTTTTTACGACCAATCGGCAGCAGGCGAGTGACGGGCGGCTCCCACTGACCAATCACAGGCCTTGGTTTTGCCCCGCCCCCTCAGTAGTACTGTAATCTTGGGACTCTTCTCAGACTTTAGACTACTTTTAATGATGAAGTATTTTTTTCCAAGGTGAACCTATGTGTAAAACTGTTTGATTTCTTAGAATTGATTAGTTTTTATATTTATGATGCTGATTACAGAAGTATTAAAATATTCAGAGATATATTTAATCTTTATTCATCTTTGCAGTGAATGACGCGTGACTGCATTATATTTATTTGATTAAACTGAATTACTCTTTGTTTGTTTTTTTCTAAACACACAGTATTTTATGCGTACAGTATCATTACACACATTACTGCTGAGCCTTCGGTGTGTGTGTGTGTGTGTGTGTGTTGGTTTAAACTAAGCATGCCATGGGCAATGTGTGATGTGAGCATGTGACATGAGTGTGTGCTGTAAAGACGTGTTAAAGTAAGCTCAGTGTTCGGTTCTCATTCAGATCTGTGTTCTTTTTTACACACTTCAAGAGTCTCACAGAATTTGAAAACTGAAAAATGTTGTTTACACTCTGAGCTCTAATTGGATCCCTTGATTGTGACGCACATGAGTTTATCAAGACACGTGCAATGGGGCGGGGCTTAAATTTATCCAGTCATGACATGTGATGTTCACAAATGAAACACCGGATTTAAGCTGCGGTCACAGTAATCCGGGCGGGGAGGCCCCACGCTCTGAGTTCTCTAGTCTTCCAGCTACAGAGTAGGACAAACATCCATGAGTGTGTGTGTGTGTGTGTGTTTTGTTAGCAGGATGTGAGCCAGCTAGCATCAGTGATGGTGAGTTTCTGATTTACTTACTCTCGCTCCGTATTCGAGATGTAACCAGCTGACCTGAAGTAAACACAGCTGTAGACTAAGTCGCAGCAGTGAAGCGATGTTCCTTTTCAGAGTGAGTCTCAGTGTAGTCACTGAGCGGCTTTATCTGCACGGAGCCGCTAGCTTTAACATGTCTGATTTACAGTTAAGCGCTTCTGCACAATCCCATGGCTTCCTGCTGCACTGATTGTTAAATGTTTATTTAAAGACATAAAAATAATAAAGCAATAAAATAACATGGAAGGGCACAAATTCATTTAAGAAAATTAATAAGCCTTTTAATTATCTGCAAATCTCTCATGTTTTTCCTCATAGCCGCCATGTTGGTGTGACATCACAGAAGTCCAGGCAGAAAATTTCAGAAAGTCAAAAAATGATGCCGTAAATTGCAGTGCTGATCGAATGTTCACATAAGCCCCGCCCCTTTTTGGCCTTGGAATGTTAGACACTCAGCTGTATGGAAAAGCAGCCAGGTCCTCTGTGTGTGTGTGTGTGTGTGTGTGTGTGTGTGTTCTATGATGATAACCCTCTAACCTCAGAGCTTTAGAACCATGTGACCTTTAACCTTGAACATTTTTGAGAATAAGTGATTATTTTGTGCACTGTGCTGTTTATCAGTGCGCCACAGTGACGCCTGTCGGTGAAACTCTTTATCCTCTTTTTGATGTCATCCAGGTTGCCATGGAAACATGTCTTAATGCATTTTGTACATCATATATTGATCTGATTTCTACTTCTTTAGTATTTGTTTTGATTTCCTGATGTTGATTGATGATTTTTTTCTACATTTGTCAGATTTAAACCTGATATGAAGTATAATATTAGTTTTACCAAGCTAAATAAAGAGACAAGAGGTTAAAGCTTAACGTTGTTCTGTTTGTTGTTAAAACACACACACACACACACACACACACACACACAGGTTTTAATGTTCACATTCATGTCGCAGGTCAAACAGTCGGCAGAAGAATGAGGTTGCTCTGCAGGTGAAAGGGAGTTTTTATATGAAAGAAGTTCATTCTACTCTCTTCGTCCTAGATCTGATATTAACGTGTTTAAACCTTCCTTGCTTAACACCATTCTGTCTCCTCTTGCATATGTTCTTAAGGTGCTAATGCTCCCACACTCACATGCTTATTCTCTCTCTCTCTGTCTCTTTATCTCTCTCTTTCCTCCTCTCTCCCTAACTCAAGCCAACACATCCTGGTTCATCTGTGGACGGACACCTATCCAACTTCCACCCTTTTGTCCTTCAGGATCTCACCAGGACATTTTCCAATGGTTTGTAGTAACATATGTCGATGGTACAGTCGTTTGGTCAAATATATAAAAACTCCGACCTTTGCTGCTAATAAACAGAGACCTTTCTGACAGATAATGTGGGTGTTTGAGTCTCTCCTGGTGCAAGAAAAGCTTATCGAAGCACAGCGGACAGACCGAGCGACTCGCTTATTTAACTACGCAACTTTAAAACTTTACAGCAGGGTTTCTGAACTGACTTCATGACTGGGTCAGGAGCTCGGAGTAGAGCCGCTGCTCCTCTGAACTAAGAGGAAGGTTGGGGTGGTTTGGGTACTTAACATGGTAGAGGTTTATCAGACCCCGGGGCAGCCCATGGACTTGCTGGAGAGATTCTATTTCACAGTCAGACAGAGAACAACAGAGATCCTGTAAAAGGATTCTGGAGTCAACCTTCTCACCCGGCAGCCTCACATTACCTCCCACTTATAAACAGCATCCACTCCAGGGCCGAGCCATGCAGAAGATCTGCTAGAGAGAGTGAGAGTACAGCGTGAATATCACACCACAGGTCCTCAATGCGCTTGGTGGAATCTCAGTGCCTCAGAGCTATAGATTTTAGGAGATCTGATGTGTTGATGCAGCAGTCCTTTCTGATCCATGATCCATCATCTCAACACTTTGTTCTTAAGATAATTAAATAAATAACAGGACATGAAGATACACACGGTTTGATGAAAGGATGTCCTTGGTGTCTGAGTTTATATGTGACTGCTGAATTATTAGGAACACTGAGCTGATGCATGTTACATCAGATGTCTCTGTGCGTGTGCTAGTGAAGGTTAGCTCGATAGTTCAGGACTGGAGTTTCCTATATAGTCATATAGTCTCCAATTTCATATTTCATATAGTCTCCAATAACCAACTGGACTCCATATGAACTTAAACACGTCTCCTGTTGTACTGAACTTCCAGCCTCCTGACACACAGTATGAGGTCAGATCAATCCCTGCTCTCCGTTATCACCCAGATGAGGATGGGGTCCCTGCTGAGTCCGGTTCCTCTCCAGGTTTCTTCCTCTTACCATCTCAGGGAGTTTTTCCCTCAGCACCGTCGCCCTCGGCTCGTTCATCAGGGACCATCTGATCATTCTGATTCACACACACTCACGTCTCATACACACTTCAGTAATTCTTTTGATTGTGTAAAGCTGCTTTGCGACAATGACCGGTGTTAAAAGCTACACAAATAAAACTGAATTGAACTAAAATAGTTTTCTCTTTAGCTTTTCCACAGAGACGATCAACTTAAGAATATTTAGTCACCTGACTTGCCAACTGTCTTGCTGCACACACACACACACACACTCAGCGTCAGCAGGACAGGAGTGTGTTCTGCCATGTGTGGCCTTACAGAAACATCAGCAGGAGAGCGAGACTCGAAAAACACGAAGTATATTTTATTTTAAAGTCTGTTTACTACAGGAGGAGCTGTGCTGTGATTAAAAACTCCACATGACCTCTGTCCAGAATCATACTAGTGTAGGACACATTGCAGCGTGAGGGAAGTGTGTGTGTGTGTGTGTTATGAACAGGTCAGCGTTTGCCTTGAGAAAGTAAACATGCAGTGTTAGTACAAATCACTGATTTATTACATGGTAACGTTCCTTTAGTTCGAGTTTTATGTTTGTGTTGACATTGTTTTTGTGGTCAGTGTGTGTGTGTGTGTGTTAAAGCTTTTCACCTCACACACTTCTACTTTCTGATGAAACTGACACAGACTCCTGACTCTCACATGCTGAGGCGGTTTGAATGGATTTGCACTTTAATCAGGTTCAGCACCGGTTCAGACCGGTTCAGGCGTGCGCGCGCACACACGGAAAAGAGACTAGTTATATATATACTTATATCACGGTACAAAGTTTATATCTAATTCTGATTCTCTGCGTACTATTTCAATCAAAGTTTATACCCAATTATATCTCCTAGATTATTAAAATAGTACGATTAGAATGTGTAAATATATAAAAGTAAAATATAACTTATTCACGATCTACTCTGTGCGTCATTTTTGATTGGATGACACTATCATGACGCATGCCGTGACCCCGCCCCTGTCTCGCGCCCCTCACCCTCTCCGGTTCCTTCTTTGCTCAGGCGCCATTTTGTCGTTTCGAGCAACAGCAGCGAGGTGAGGAGATTCTGAGGTCTGGTGTTTGGCTTAAATGAAATTAACGGCTGAATTATTAATTAAATAAGGGCAATGTAGATGTGAAATGATGTGATGTATTTAACTTGATGTATTATGTTTTTTTGTTTTTATTTTATCTCAACGCGAGTAGAAATTTCGCTGCTACTGATTGTTAACGAAAAATATCGTTTTTCTGTGTAAAGGGTTTATCTTTCGGCTATAAATTCAATGTGTTTTCGTATAAATCATAATCTGCTCTTTTGGATGTCAACGATTTCTTTCAGAAGATTAATATTTTTGTAAGCTTTGGGCTGAAACGTAATTCTAAAGAGATTAGGTACTGCGCATGCGCGGTGTAGGCCCAAATGAATGTCGGTGTAGTCAGATTTATTCTCTCAATGTACTTCTTTCTTCACCCAAAGCATGTTTAAGTTGCAATTAGATTTTAAAACACCAAGATTTTACGTGTATGTTCTTTGCTTGCTCTTTGCGCATGCGTGTTTCAGTAATAGTGTATAATGTGTGTGTGTGTGTTTTTATTGATCTCTCTCTTCCTGATTTTTTGCAGATTATCATCATGAGTGGATGTCGTGTGTTTATCGGCCGTCTGAGCCCTCACGCCCGGGAGAGAGACGTGGAGAAGTTCTTCAAGGGTTATGGACGCATTCGGGAGATCAACCTGAAGAACGGTTTCGGCTTTGTGGTGAGTTCCACATCTGTCTCTCTAACACACACAACGTGGTGTTTCTGAGGTGTGGTGATGAACAGAACTGACCAGTGTCTGTGTATGTAGGAGTTTGATGACCACAGGGACGCCGACGACGCAGTTTACGAGTTAAATGGAAAAGAGCTCTGCAATGAGAGGTGCGCCGAGTTACACGCCTGCTGATAGGAGAGAGTCGTAAGGTTATGTGATCACTGTGCTACAGTAATGTGTGTGACGTTGCCTTACAGGGTCACCATTGAGCATGCCCGCTCTCGCCGCGGTCGAGGAGGTGGGGGAGGGGCAGGCAGCCGGTTCTCTCCACGCTTCGGAGGCTACCGTCAATCACGCAGCGCAGGATCCAGGTCTGTCTCTCACACGCACACAAGTAAAACACTGCTGAGTTGAGACACCTGGGCCTCATGATGTCTGTGTCACAGGTACGGGCCCCCGGTACGCACAGAGCACAGGATCGTGGTGAAGAACCTGTCGACCCGTATCAGCTGGCAGGTGAGAGGCGTGCTCACACACCATACATCACACTCTCCACTCATTTACACACTACCTCGCTACAGTACGAAGGCTAAAACCTAGAATCCTTTTTTGTTGTACCTTTTGTGAGTAATTCCTCTTGATGATAAAAAAAAAATGAATTTAGTTTGATAAATGTTTACTTTGGTTATTTTCTAACTGAGACCCGTCTCTTTAAACCTTTTCTTTAACAGCTGTGCTCTGGTATTCTGGTTTAATCGGAGTTGCATGCGCAGCCCGTGAGGTGCATAGCGCCCTCTGCTGGTTGTGTTCTGAATAGTGCTTCTCCCCATACGCAGTTGTAGCGCAGCGTAGCCTTATGGGACATGGGTAGCCCCCTGTGGAGGGTCTCTGGGGCCTCCAGGTTGCCCCCTACCCCACCCGGTTTGGGTCTTATTCTGGTCGTGGGGGGCACGCACACAGTCCTCTTGCTGAGTCTGGTGGGTCCGTGCTTATGGAGGCCGGAGGTCGTTTAAACCGCGTTGGTTCCGTTTGCTATTTGGACAAGTGGCTTCTTTGCTAATGTCTCCTGTGGTTTGGAACGGTAAGTGTATCAACACACTGCTAGATTACATGCTGGATGCAGGGAGGGGGGTGTTTACTTTAGGAGGAGGGGTGGGCTAAAACTGGATCACTCTTCAGCAGGAGTGAGGAGTGGGTTTGGACTGGGAGGAAATATTTTAAGAGTGTGCACACATGCATACACACACACATTTGTTAGAATATTAATATTCGTTCTGTTTAAACACACATAACTAACTTATTAGTGTAGGTGATTATAACAGTGTAAGGGTGATTCTGTTCTCATGCATGGCCAGACACCACTGACACGTCACACCACCATCAGCAGATTAGGTCGATGACGTTAAGGCCGTCCAACACAGGAAGCCTGCGTGTAGGCAGCGCCCCCTATTGCCCTACCCTGTGTTTGTTTAAAACACTACCTGATCCATGCACACTGTCCCACTCAGTATCATCACAATGTTCACTCTGGGTTCTGTTTTCAGTAGGTCTCCTACCTCTGTAGCGCCCTCTGCTGGTATTTCTCCTATTAGTGTAACACCCTGCAGCAGTCCAGAACACCTGGGGATGGTTTAGCCTCCTCACCAGGCTGCCCTGTAACTCAGCTCGCCCTCCCTTCACCTCGCCCTGGGATCGCAGTGTGTGTTAGTTAGGGTGTGTGTGTGAATCAATCTTGCTGCACGTGCACACTCAGCCATCAGACAAGTGTGACTGCGGGTTCACATCAGTGTGTTTTAAAGCTTGTGTTGTGTGTGTGTCTGTGGTTGTATTTTGAATCACTGAGTGTGTCCCTGCTTTGCTTTAGGACCTGAAGGACCTGATGAGGAAAGTGGGAGACGTGACGTTCGTGGACGCTCACAGAGCAAACCAGAACGAGGGGTAAGTCGCCCACACAGTGGGGTTTACACTCGTCACACTGTCATAAAGGTGCGGTGCTCAAACCTGTGTGTGTGTGTGTGTGTATTAGAGTGGTTGAGTTTGCCTCGCACAGCGATATGAAGAACGCCATCGAGAAGCTGAACGGCACCGAACTGAACGGCCGCAAACTCAAACTGTACGAGGACAGAAAGAGGAGGTACGGATTTTCTCTCACACACACATGCACACTGGTTCGGGTAATTTTGTGCATTATTATTACAGTATAGTTGGATTAAAAGGTCTTGTCCTATACGCACTAATAAATAAAATTTTACTGTGTGTTTGCACAGCCGCAGCAGAAGTCGCTCTCGCAGCTCCTCCCGTTCCCGCTCTCGCTCGCGCTCCAAATCCCGGAGTCAGAGTCGCAGGCGCGAGGAGAAGCGCGACAGCAAGCGTGAGAAACGCTCTCACAGCCGCTCGCGCTCAGCCAGTCGCACGCCAGAGAAGAAAACATCCGCCAAGTCCGAGTCCCGCTCCCGCTCTCGATCCCGCTCTCCGACTCCCAGGAAACAGTCTCGCTCCCGCTCAGCCTCCACCGAGAGCCAGCACTGAGTGTGTGTGCGTGTGTGTATGTATGTGTGTGTGTGTGTTATGAAAGAGAGAACGAGAATGAATGAATGAGTTTTGTTTAAAGCTGAGAGTCTTAGTTTTGGACTGTTTGTGTATCTTTACAGAGAGTGAACTTTATTAACCTTTTGATTTTTATTTGATGTCTGTGTGAGGAGCTTTATTGGTGTGTGTGTACAGACGCTGACTGATGTGCACAGGTGTAGGGGATTGGACCACACACTCTTGGTCTGAGGCTCGACTCCATGTGCATGTGTTTTTCTTATATTCGCTTGAGTGTGTTCATCACACTCTGCTACACTGGTGGCCGTGTGTTTACACACTTAACAAGAAGCTGAGGAGTCGACTCTCACACCCCGAGCGTGTCCCAGCCCTCCCACTACACCTGCTGTAGGGGGCGCTATTTTGCTTTTGTTTATGTAGTAGAGATGTCATTCAATAAAAAACAGGACCAGACGTGTGTGTGTGTGTTTTCCATTGTTCTGTACACAATTATTTCCACACAGTCATCAATGTGTGGTGTGTGTGTGTCTCTGGTTCTGTAAGTGCTAATGAGGATTTATTACAGAAATAAACTGTGAATCAGTCAGGATACTGTGTGTGTGGGTTTAACATTTACACTCATTCATTTAAAAATTATACCAGCTGAGGAGAAGAAAATGATGGAAGAAATGGAGGCTGTGGTGATGCAGGACGTTTGAGTGATCACATTTACATTTGGCCGACTCTTATCCAGAGCGACTCGCAGAAAGTGCCTGGAAGTTTGTCATTGGTTCGATACTTACACTGGGTTACTAAGTGCTCGGTCAAACACAGTTGGGAAGATTTTTTTTTATTTGTGCAGCTGCGTTCTGGATCAACTGCCGAGGACGAACGGTGGACAGAGGCACAGACCTGCCCGGACTGAGGTGCAGCAGAACATCTAGAAATAACAAGGGAGTGAAGAAGCACCTGAGTCGCCTGAAACCACTAGATGGCGCACTGATACCGGCGCGGGTCAGGGGCGTGGTAGTGGGCGGGGCCTGAACAGGGCAGTGAAACGGGATTAGACGCGTTTGTTTAATGATCTGTTTAAACTGACCCGATTTATACTGTAACACACACACACACACACTGGTACAGGGGATCGATAATAATGAAGTGTGTGTGTGTGTGTGTTATTGATTCAGGCTCACTGAGCTTCCGGGAAGTGACTCACACACACTGTACTGAGGTCAGGGTTCGCTAACATTAATAAAGAAGAAACACTCGGTAATAAAACCCGCATCAGAGGAGTGTGAGACCAGCAACGGGCCGATGGCGCTCTCAACCTCAAGTGTGTGTGTGTGTGTGTGTGTGTGTGTGAAATTTCACCTCGCCCAAAAGGAGGGGAAAACCATCCAGTGGTGGCTAAACACCTGGACTTTCTCACAAATAGCGGCGCACATTTCATTTACAATATTATAAACACAGAGCTATAATTTATTTCATTTAGTTTTTTTCAATATTATGTGAAATGGCTAATAAAAATGGCAATAAAACGAAGAAATTATTATTTTGAGTTCTGATTTGGACAGTAGAGAGCTTGTGCAGGAAATCAAGAACTTCCTCCCCTGCCATCAAACACCATGACGCTCCTTGAGCTCATCACTTTTATTCATGAAAGGATCCATCGGAGATCTTCCCCAACCTGTGGGCTGCTCTCAGGATCACACTTACTCTGCCAGTGACTGCGGCTCAGGCACAGAGGAGCTTTTCAAACCTGAAGTTGATCAAGTCATATCTGAGATCAACCATGTCTCAAGAACGTCTCACTGGCCTGCTATCATCAGTGTCGATCACTCAGTAGGGGAGCAGATCCTTTGCATCAAGGAAGGCCAGAAATGTCAGATTTTTTTTTCAAGTTCAGTGTTATAATTATATTTTTCTGAAGTGTGTTGTGCTTTTTAGATTATTTATTTATTTACACAATATTTAACTATATTTCATCAGTATTTTATTCTTAATAAAAGTAATATGTAAAAGACAGTAAATTTATTTAAGTTCCAAGATTTTTTGTGATATTGTTTTGTGATTATTGAGTGATTTGTGCAATAAAACAACAGTCTTTCTGCAATATTATGATTTCGTGTAAGTTTTTTAATTGTGCGCGGCGGAGGGGAAGCGGGCGGGGGGGGGGGGGGGGTAGAGGCGGTCTTGCCCAGGGAGTAAAACA
>JAAGKR010003626.1:30371-71891 GCA_011419295.1 Clarias macrocephalus
TCTCTCTGTATGATTACTGTATCATGTCAGTGAAGTTCTAATGATGATTAGTGTTATAACGTCGGGTTTGTTAGCCGTCTTGCTGGTCCAGTCCTGCAGATGAGGAGCTGGCAGAGCAACGCAACACACCAGGCACCACACTGCACTGTGAAGGAAACTCTGAGTTCTGATTTGGACAGTAGAGAGCTTGTGCAGGAAATCAAGAACTTCCTCCCCTGCCATCAAACACCATGACGCTCCTTGAGCTCATCACTTTTACTCATGAAAAGGATCCATCGGAGATCTTCCCCAACCTGTGGGCTGCTCTCAGGATGGCACTTACTCTGTGGCTCAGGCACAGAGGAGCTTTTCAAAACTGAAGTTGATCAAGTCATATCTGAGATCAACCATGTCTCAAGAACGTCTCACTGGCCTGCTATCATCAGTGTCGATCTCTCAGTAGGGGAGCAGATCCTTTGCATCAAGGAAGACCAGAAATGTCAGATTTTAGTTTCTGTTTTTTGTTGTTGTTGTTTGTTTCAAGTTCAGTGTTATAATTATATTTTTCTGAAGTGTGTTGTGCTTTTTAGATTATTTATTTATTTACACAATATTTAACTATATTTTATCAGTATTTTATTCTTAATAAATTTAATATGTAAATTAAGTAAGTTCCAAGATTTTTTGTGATATTGTTTTGTGATTATTGAGTGATTTGTGCAATAAAACAACAGTCTTTCTGCAATATTATGATTTCGTGTAATTTTTTTAATTGTGCGCGGCGGAGGGGAAGCGGGCGGGGGGGGGGGGGGGGTAGAGGCGGTCTTGCCCAGGGAGTAAATCAGTGTAGAATCGCCACTGTGTGTGTGTGTGTGTGTGTGTCTGAGAGGAGCGCAAACACCGCCGCTGGCACAGTGTGTGCGTGTGTGTGTGCGCGCGAGAGAGGGGTTGCTGTGGTAACGGTGCTGCGTCATAAACACACACACACACACACACACACACAGAGAAGAAACTTCGGCTGAGGTGAGAGAGAGAGGTGTGTGTGTGTGTGTGTGTGTGAGATTAGTGATGGTTGTGTTTTACAAACACACACATTCTTAAGGTAAAATTCAATAAGTTCTGTTCTTGTGTGTTGATTTGTATAAACTAGAGAAGACTGTGGATTTGTTGGGGAAATAACAGAAATGTTCTGATGAATCAGGATAACAGATGAGCAATTTTATTAGTAGCAGTGGTGATTAATTGAATTTTACTGAAAAAATCTTTACATTTTCACTTAAAATTGTGGATCAGTATTTCCTTTTAATTACACTGAATCAAGAAAACCAACCACGTTATTATGATATATAATATTATATAATAATATGATAAAATATAATATGGTAATATAGTTTTTTTTTTATTGGGGGCCTCCGTTAAATTATGCTTATGAACATCCCAAGTTCCATATGTTACTGATCTTTTAGCTCCTTAATGTACATTATTTCTCTGTTCTTTGCTATTTGAATTAAGGGGAGTCAGATGTTCTGCAGTGGGATGAACATTTTTCAGAAATATCTGTCTCTGCTGATGCCATGGAGCAGGCGCGCTCAAGTGCCCCAGAGTCTCAGGATGTACTTCTCCAGGAGTTCCACCCTTCACAACACCGTAGGTTACAATTCACAGCAACTATTTCTTACATTTTAAGGCATAACCAGTGCTGCAGTGCTAGAGATCCCCTAACTCAGTCCAATGTAGCTGAGGAGAGAGAGAGAGAGAGAGAAATACTGTTCTTTGTTAAAGAAGACACTGTATACACTGAAGCCTAATAATAGATACTTTTTATCAAATACACAGAGAAAGACCTGGAGGTAAAGTTTTATTGTGCTTCATTACTGTATTTGCACCATGTAAAGTTTTATGATAAAGGTGAGAGATATGTTATGTCCACACAGACCAACACTACGTAGAAATGATCAAAGCTTAGGCAGCTGCAAAGATCATTCAGACTCAATTACTCAAAAGCACTGTGACAAATTAAGAAGTTTCACATGTAGATAGCTGAAAATACACTATATACAGTACAGATGTAACTCAATCTGAATAATGGCTCTACCGCTATGTGGCGCTATAACTATAGACTTAGTTCATTCTCTCAAGAATTAATGAGCCACAGCTGACGTTGTAGCAGATAAATTCCAGTGAAACATTGAACTAATTCATAATCACAGTACGAAGTGTAGAATTTAAATTAAATGTAGCCGATTCTTATTATCTTATAGATTTTTTCACGATTGTCAGATTTTGTTACGCGTGTAGCCAGAAAACAGACTCCGGGTTTGCATCAAAAAAAGTGTGTGCCACATTTATGTTAGATTAATGTGCAAAAACTATATAATAAAACTATATACATTAAGCTACATAGCCTTTATAAGCCTCTACTTTTATAAAGGTGCATGAAAGCAAATAAAGTGCGCTATTCTCTATTGATTTTGGTGAACTTGAGCGCATAAGAAAATTAACTGAGTCTCTATACTGTATACTCGCCTCACGAATGTGAAAAATATATATTTACAGAAAGCGAAATGTCTGCTTTCATATAAACTAATGAAAAACTAATTTCAGATGATGTAATTAGAATCAAACGTGAATTATAGTTCATGACATGGCTGCGGAGACGACGAGATGACATGATTAGCTTCATCATTACAGCCGAAACCAAAGAAATCACAAATTTATCAATTAATTATTAAACTTTTCAGAATCAGTCTCTTTGCTGTTTTTCCCGACGCATTAATAATCATTAGTCTACTTCTGCCGCTGCGCTCTGGAAAACTTTATGCATGCGGCTGAGCGATGATGAGACTACGTAGGAAATTAAAGAGGAGGATCACGCTGCACAACATCCAGACGCCAACCCACATTTAAATTAAATGATCAAATAATGTAAGTAAACAACAATAGCCTATGTTTAGATTTTTTTTATTTAGACTGTAATAAATAATATTTTTATAGACATTAATTTTATAGACATATAAATAATTCTGCATCTGTTTCTGTCACTGTTCTTATACGGCTCTTTGTCAGGGTAAATCGTTAAGTGACAGCCCTGTAAATGTCCATGTAAAACAATCTCTATGAAGAAATTGTTTAAATGTATGTATCATGAGCTATTGATCAGTGATTTATGTAAACGACTCTGTTCAGGTGTAAGTAAAAGCTCATTGTTGCATTGTTAAGGATGAGGGGCTGCTGATGACATGTGGTCTGCTTTCTCTCACCAGTGTTAAGTGTGTGTGTGTGTGTGTGTGTGTGTGTGTGTGTGTGTGTGTGTGTGTGTGTGTGTGTGATGTCACCTGAGAGATGTCAATAGGTCTTATATATTCATGAAAATCGTGGATTATTCAGTGAGAGTTAGGCACATCAGTCACTTTACCTCAAATAATCTTTCTGAGTGTTATACTGAATACTAAACCATGCACATGGATTAATAAACAGAGATGCGTGTTTCTTTGGCCCACCCCCATGAAAACGGCGTATTCAGAGAAAGGCTCGCCCGCGAGAGGTTGTGCGTGGACCACTGAGCTTCTACGGATTCTAAAATTGCCATTGTTACTGTTTTTTTAATCCCTGGAATGAAAGCCATTGATTGAAGTTTCCTTATCATAACATGCCTTGTGTCACTCTATACACAACCCATGCTTTTTCTATGCTATTTTGTAAATAGAATAAATTTTTTATAGAATATTAATTAAATATTTTGTAAAAATTTACATAAAATTAAAATATTCTATAACAATACCAAAGAAAATGATTGTGTATATAGTGAATAAAAACAATACAAGGCATGTTATGATAAGGAAAATGTCCATCTCTTCTAACCCAGGGATTCAAAAACGGTAACAATGTCAATTTCAGAATTTAGAAAATTTGAAATGCACACAAATTTAAGATCCCAGAGGGTTGAAAGTAATCCTCGTCCCAAGAGCTGCCTGGGGATATCATACAGTGGGGAAGTGTGCATTTTATTTTATCCTCTCTGGCCTCACTCTTTTTTTTTTTTTTTTTTGGATTTTTCCCCGATTTTCTCCCTAATTTAGTCGTGTCCAATTCCTCCCCGTCACTAGGGGGCTCCCACATTAATGCTACTACTACCACTCAGCCAGGAGGGCTGAAGACTATCACGTGTTTCCTCCGAACCACCAGCTGAGCGCATCTTTTTCGAACTGCTCGCTCAGGCACCGTTGAGGGCGGCGTAACACACTCAGAGGACGCCGCTATCCGCTCCTTCCGCTCGCGTGAGCTCACAGATGCCCCTGATTGGCTGTAGAGCCGTGATAAACATGTCACATGTCACTAATTACCTCTCATCCCTCCCCTCTGAGAGAGCTCGGCCAACCAGCTCTCTCTAGACCTCCAGCTGCGAGAGTTTACAGCATCACCCGGGATTCGAACTGGCGATCTCCGGATGATAGGGCGAGTACTGCGCCACTGCGCCACTCGGAGACGACCTCACTGTTTTTGTGTGAGAAATCTAAATGTACATGTGAGAACAGCTGAGACATTATTTGCATTTGAATGTTGTCTGACATTGTAAAGCACACACAGTAACACTTAAACAACAACAACTGAGAAGAAATTGTGAATTAAAATGCTTTGATTATACATCATAAATATTATTTAGTACAAAATTCCTTCAAAAAAATCTTATGAAACATTTACCCAAATGTAAGACAATTTATTTGTTAGTTATTATAATTTTCTGTTTTGAAAGTCTGTTTTCGAGTTATTTCGAGTTATTTTTCAAATGTCTTTAAATGTAATTAAAAAAATTATAATAACAATAAACGGATACAGAGATGGGCTATATAACAGTTCATTCTTTGTACAAATACAATTGTCAGCTAGTGAACTTGATCGTCTGTCTAAACAACATTAGCAAATTCCTTTTAACTCATTATTGTACAGTCCAGTAAATGTTCTGGTTCAGATTTTTCATGTTTGTTGTATAAAGTACTTGGATGTGGAAATTACTATCACATATCACAAGTGGTTAGCACTGTCGCATTGCACCACCAGGGTCCAGGTTTGATTCCTGTCTCTGTGTGCATGGAGTTTGTATGTTCTCCGTGTCCTTGGTGGGTTTCCTCCGGATACTCTGGTCTCCTCCCACACTCCAATTTGGCGTTCCCAAATTGGCCGTAGTATGTGTGTGTGCTCTGAGTTGGATTGGCAGCCTGTCCAGGATGTACCTCGCGTTGTGCCCCAAGTCTCCTGGGATGGGCTCCAGGTGACCCTGAATACAGGATTAAGCAGTATAGATGATGAGTGAGTGAGCTTCACTTACAATCAAGTTTTGCAAAATGTCCATTCGCGCCACCTGGCGGTCATTCCACGAATGACTTTGAAATGCGACTGATTTATTTTGGCTGCTATCGTTTTGCCGCGGCGGTAATAGGCATTCTGGTTAACTACCTACTGTATGTGTCTGTGTTTGGAATAGATGAGTTTGATGCACGCTATGCTGTAGTAGAGCTTTTAGCGAAAGAACAGTACGGCACTCTCTACACTGGAGTCCACAAGGCAGATGGAAAAGAGGTAATTACTCTACTATGGAAAAGAAACTATACAAATACTATGTACTGTAATGTGTTATATATATATCAAATTGCAGAGGTGGAAAGTAGTGAATGACGTTTACTCGCTTTACTGTAACTGAGTAGTGTTTTTGTGTACTTCTACTTTTTAAAGTAGTTTTTAAAATCTGTAATTTTACTTTTACTTAAGTATGTTTTGTTTGAGGTATTGTACTTCTCTACATTTGAAATCATATCCGCTACTGCGTAAAAACCAAATGAATGAAAATTGATTGATTGATATGTGGCGAGAACAAACGCGCTAAACTCACAAGAACGATGGAGACGGACGAGACAGATGCCAGTGACGCGACCCAGATGAAAGCAAAATTCCATCAAATTCTTATGATCAAACCCCTGGTCATTGTAACGGCCACCACTATGTTGTACCACATTATGTATGTATGCCGCCCTTTTTGCCGCCCCTCCCCCAGTGTGTGCTGCGGAGGTGTGTGTGTGCGAGAGAACGGAGGAGTAGCCGAAACGCTCCATTCTTTTACAGAACTTTACAGAACTTCTTCACTTCTATTTTATGTTGTGTATTATGATGTTGTGACGCTGAAAGAGGAGATGAAGGTTTCGTGCTGAACGTTGTTCTCGGCTCTGAGCTCTTCTTCACCTCGGCTATCCGGTACAAAGCGTCACATCATATTTAACTTTGATTTCAAGCACAAGAAAGGCAACAGATTTTTTATGTAAAGGTGTTCCTTCAATTAAAAACAACTAGTTTGAGATTTATACCAGCTTGTCTTTTTTGAACTTCACTAGAATCCCCCCCCCCCCCCTTTCCGCTGTTAAAAAAAGGAACTGGGTAACTTTTGCTCTGAGTAAATTTTTAATGAGCTACTTTTTTACTTTTACTTGAGTAGATTTTTATAACAGTAACTTTACTTGTACTTCAGTAAAATTTCACTTAAGTAACAGGCCTTGTACTTGAGTACAAACGTTTATTACTCTTTCCACCAACTGCTAAATTAAATTCGTAAATGCTGATGTGTAAAATTGATTAATACTTCTGTGTCCATGTGAACAGGTCGGCATTAAATGTGTGATGAAAGATCCTACGGATGAACTCATCTCCATCGTAAGTAAAACTTACTTTACGTCTCAGTACAGTGAAGCAATAAGTACTAATCACAATCATGGTAGCGAGCAGATCTCCACTTAACAGAACGTCCATTTTCTTCCTCCTGCTAACAATCACAAACATCACATTTTTACATTTTGTAACCTCTCATTTAAGACTCTGATCAAAAGTCAGTGCCAGTTCGAACCTCCTCCACTGTCCCATCTGTGCTTTTCACACTTTAGTCCTATACTCTTCATCCTAACTCTTGCGAACACATACAAATCATGTGTGTGCTTAATTTTAGCCTGAGCAGATAAAAATGCTGCCTCTGGAGGTGGCGTTAATCAAGCTGGTGTCCAGGCCTCCTCTCTGTGAGAATGTGGTGGAACTGCTGGATTGGTTCGAGACATCCACTTTCTTCTTCCTGGTGGTGGAGCGCCCCAACCCCTGCATGGACCTCCGTGACTTCTGTAAACTTGACGACGGTCGACTGGCTGAACCAGTGGCTCAGAAGGTCATACATCAGGTGGTTCGAGCTGCTCGTCACTGCTGTGAACGCGGAGTCCTTCACTGTGACTTTGAGCAGAATCTTCTGATCAATCCGGACACACTGGAGGTGAAGTTGGTTGACTTTGGCTGTGCTGAGGTGATGACGGACGAGCTCTACACAGACTTCCCAGGTTAGTTCAGGATGGATAAAGGATGCCTTCAACTGAACAATGCAGTGGAGAATCATGACTTTCTCTCATTTGCCTTCCTCAGGAAATCCAGCTTTCTCTCCTCCTGAATGGGTACAGTACAGAAAGTACTTTGGCTTTCCTGCTATCATCTGGGGTCTGGGTGTTCTCCTGTTTGAGATGGTCTGTGGAGAGCTGCCCTTTCGCAATGAAGAACAGATTGTTAAGGGACATCTACCATTCATTCCTGGTCTGTCTGATGGTGAGAACATGAAAAAGCATCACTTTTCATAATTTCTTTTGTTTGTGAATTTAAATTGCCGTCTTACCTTCAGTTTCCTCGCTGCTCTCACAGAGTGCTGCAACCTGATACAGCAGTGCCTGAACAAAGACCCTGAATGTCGACCACCTTTCAAGGAAATCCTGGACCACAAGTGGTTCAAGAAGTTACTTCAGGACACAGCCAGGTAGAAGATTAAAGAAGCTGAGCAGCATCCATTCAGGACACATTTAGGACACACTTTTTGCCAGGAAGTAAATCAGCTTTGAAGAAGGTGATTAAGAGAATCCAGGTTTATAATATGTGTTGGCTCTAACGTCTGGGTTCAGCCAGTCACACTTCAACTTTGGAATTCCCCTTCTTTACCCAGTGGAAGCTCCCAAATGCTGCTTTGTCATCAGCACAAGGCCTCAGTACTCCTCAGATTGATGACCATGAAGATGACCTTGGACTGGGCTGATGTGGGTAGTTTTTCTGTGATAGTTTAGTACTGAATTTACCATGAACAGTTCGTACCCAAACAGTGGAAAACAGGAATTGTGGACTTTATATTAACTTCAACACCTTTCTCATTATATTGAACTTTCATCCTAATAGCGCACAGATATAGAACAGACTGATTTGTGATCACACTATTTGATATCACCCAAATGAGGAGGGATGTCCCGTCTTTTTCCTTTTAAGATTTCTTCTTATTGTCATCTTAGTGAGTTTTTTTTTCTTGCCACCATTGTTAAAAAGCACTATACAAATAAAATTGAATGGAAATTAATCAAGTTGATGCACATGAGCCTGTATTATGTCCAGGTTTAGGTTGAGCCACAGCAATAAAAAGAAAAGAAAAGAAAATTATCAAAAAATTAAAAGGCAGAGAGACCAAATAACGAGCTTGCAATTTCCCAAATGTGGTTGTGAGTTTCGGAGGCTGACAACACCAAAATAATAAACCAACATTCCCCTTTAACTAATCCCAAAGTGAAAACTACCAAAATCTACCAAAAAAAAAAAATTTAAACAACATACAGCACAGTACCCTTACCCAGCGTTCACACCGAACGCGGCGAGAGCGTCACAGTTCGCCCTCGCCGCCCTGCCGCCGACGCCTGTCGCCGCTCGTCGCCGCTCTTCGCCGCTCTGACGTAGACCGAACGCCTTTCTTGTATTTAAAGGGGCCGCAAAGCAATCAAGCTTGTTGATCTTATGGAGACTGACCAAAATGTGGAAGATAACAAGAAATTAATTCATAGAAATAACTGTATTGTAGAAATAAACAAATTATAAGCCATTCGTATGGTGTGGCTTCTGTTCATTGTGAATTGCTAGTCTAATTTAATATATATATATATTTTTATTATATTATTTTTCTTATTATTATAACATTAGAATCACTTACTAGACTTTGTCTTTAATTAAAATAACATTAATAATTAATAAACACCCGCTATCGCAATAATCAGCCTCTCCTCCATTTTGCTTGGGAACTAATGTCGCCGGAACAAAAGTTACAGGACTGCATCCCGCGGAATCCTCCCAAGCGGAGGACCTCCATTTTAATTGGTTGCCGCTCAACCAAGTCATAGCTCATTACCCTAAAGTTGAGCTGATTTCAACTCTCTTTGCCGCTCTTTGCCGCCCCTCGCCGCCGGCTCCCATTGAAAATGAATGACTTCCGGCGTCTCTGACGCTCTCGCCGCGTTCGGTGTGAATGCAGGGTTACTCCATAAGTCAAAGGCCGCTGACTTCCTGCAAATTACTATTTCTAAGTTATTTGGAGAAGATATACTTCCCAAAATTCAATCTTTATGCTCCCTAGCAAACTGAAGTCTTTTTCCTGGAGAGTCTCACTAACAAGTGGTTTTCCTATAGACACACAGCTGTTTAGTCCCGATCCTGTGAGTTCTCATCACATTGTTGCTTAAATGCTTAAATGCTTTTACTTTCACTGTTAAACACCGATTTCAAATGTACAATTTTTCATAATACAACTTCAAGTGTGAAGGATTTGGCTGTTAAGAACGCACGTATCGAGAAAAGGGATCTCGCGAGCTGCTGCAGCAGCGTGTGGGAAGCTGTGAAAATGACGTTCATTACCTGTAGGGGGCAGTCGTGTTTCAATCTGAGGTATTGTTTGTCTATTGGAGCCAAAAATGTGTTAATCCCTCTAAGGCGCCTGTTGACAGCAAGCGTCAGACATGATGATTCTACTTTGACTGCGCTTTCTCCATTCACTATTATTGGTAGTAGTGCTGTGAATTTATTATCATTATTATTGTAACGCACCCGCACGTGTGAGCAAAAAGACGAAGTACAACAAATAATACAGAAGTGTATGATAAGTTAGCCTAAAACAATATTGTTTTATTGTGTATATGCGCTTTAAATACACACTAAACAATAAACACTACCTTTTGTAAAGTGAAAGTGAGTTGCGTGTGAGCGCTTTTTGATCAAAAGGCTGATAAACACGCACGCAGATATGAGCAGACTGCAGACATACTCCCCCAGAAATGCAACAAACACAAAAATATATGCCACTCGCTGAAGACAACATGACAGCACACAGAATCCCTGGGCTATGGCTGCGCTTTCTCTGTTCATTTGTCGTAGTCCACTCTAAAAAATGCTGGGTTTCTGTAAACACATTGTTGGGTTGTTTATGCTGAGTCAAAGTTATTTCGGGTACTTTAATCACACTTTTGGGTTGCTTTTGCTATGAATATAAGTGCTACATGATTAAACTCAATGCAAAAAACGGAAAAAGAAATGTCTCCATTTCCTCTCTAGACCTTTTGTCTGCATCATGAACTGAAGCTCAGCACGTCTTCTTTCCTTGTTTGAACCTGTAATATTTAAGTGAAATATATTTCGCGTATAGGCCTAAATATAAAATTTTATTTATGGACATTTTTATATTATATTTTATCTAGAAGTGCTGCAATTTTTGCTGGTTTCAAAACACAAGGTTTTCGAAGATTTGAGCTCCAGACAATCCCCAGGTGCTCTGAGCTCATGTACCCGTTCAACGCAGCCACACCTCAGAACAACCTTCTGAAAACTACTGCTGGCTAACTGTCTCTGCAGTGGCTAAAACAGCAGATTAATTTCATAACAGGAGATCTATTGTATTTATATTATGTGAAGTTGTGTACATTTTGGGACTTTTTTGAAAAAAGAAATGGTTCTGTCTACTGTTAATTTACCCACTGGTTGGGTCAAATAAAACCACCAAGCACCTAAACATTTAACCCAGCAGTTTTAGAGTGTAACATAAAAAATATTCCATTTGTAAAATAGCATTAAGAAATGATAGGTTGTGTATAGAGTGATTAAAAGCAATACAACAAAGGTTATGGTAAATAAATTCTCAGACTCTTCCATTACAGGATTAAAAAATAATAACAATGTCAGTTTTAGAATCCACAAAAGCTCAGTTATAGCGCAGCCACATTTTTTTTTATATAGGCTTAGTATCAGCAGTCTAACAAACAGGGTAATCTGCTATGCCTCGTAAAAATTGTACCCGATATGAATATATGTCCCAAAGACTGTGCTTTGGTTCCGGGGTGAAGCATCGCGAGAGTGCGCAGCCACGTCGGGGTCAAGGGATGACGGGTCAGGGGATCCTGTTAAAAGGACACCCGGGAAGGGTGCTCAGGAGAGAGAGTTACAGCGTGCGGTTTTTTGGGACAGTTGTCGTGTAGATTAAAGGTTATTGTGGAGACTGTCGTCGGCGGATATCCTGTTCAGTTGGATTATCAACCCCCCGGTCTGCTTTCTGTGTAGAGATACTACGTGGGAGAGCTAGTTGGAGAAGCTATGTTGCACTAGCACACCTACTCTTCGGCAACTACAGGCCTGCAGCCCTGCAACGTCAACCCCTTCTGCACTGCTTTCGCCCAGGACTCCAGTGGCAGCACCAAGGGGAAAGGTACAACCCAAAGTGAGCAGTGTAACCTATGACTCCCCTCCTTCCGGAA
Organism: Clarias macrocephalus; assembly: GCA_011419295.1. Taxonomy (NCBI): domain Eukaryota; kingdom Metazoa; phylum Chordata; class Actinopteri; order Siluriformes; family Clariidae; genus Clarias; species Clarias macrocephalus. Next base: position 41,969 of record JAAGKR010003626.1, read on the forward strand.
CAGCACACTCATCCCATCTACCAGCTTCTTCTTCCTTTTGTGCTTGTGGCATGGCCTGTGACATGTTTTTCAGCAAAACTAGATCCTGTAGCAGCAGGGTTGCCAATGTGTTTAAGAGCCGTTGCAGCTGCGGAAAAAGCTGTAACAGCCTCTAGGGATATAGTAGGGTACAGTGATTTGACTTTATTGGTTCCACATGCAGTTTCACTACTTCTCCTGGAACAAAGAAACGGCACACATGTCAACAGCACGATGGTTGAGGTGTAACACCATTTTACTGGAAATTCAAAATATCACAGTGAAGAGATGCACTGTGCTTAACCCTGCTACTCTTCTTCCTACAGAAGCTGATGGTAAACCACATGACTGTGTAGCTGTAACTAATGAGATTTGTAGCCCAAGACCTGATTTACAAGATATTCCTCTGCAGAATGCAGAAATGGAAGTGTTCGTAGATGGATCAGCATTCAGGAACAAAAAAAAACAGGCCAAAATTGCGTAGAGTCTGCCGTGGTAATTGCACATGGTATAACATTTATCTGCATAGGCAGCGGAACTCATAGCTTTAACAGAAGCATGTAAACTTGCTGAGGGTCAAACAGTCAATGTACATTTACAGTAGGTAAACGAGGGGAATGTCTATTATCGCCGCGACAAAACGGCAGCGGCCAAAATAAATCATTCACATTTCAAAGTAATTCGTGAAATGACCGCCAGGTGGCGCAAAGTGACATTTTCCGTCGTCTCGGTTTTACAATATAATTGAGTCATAAAAAAGTCAAAACAATGTTGTTTCGAAGAAATACTACAGTGATGGTAATTTCCGCATCTGTGTATTTTATACAACAAACATGAACAATCTGAACCAGAGTTACTGATATTTACTGTACAATAATGAGTAAAAAAAATTTAGATAACATTGAAACAAGTTCACTAGATGACAACTTTATTTGTACAAAGAATTAACTGTTATATATTCTATCTCTGTTTGTATCTGTTTATTGTTATTTAAAAAGAATACATTTAAAGACATCAAACTTTAAATATAGAAATAACTGGAAAACTAGACTTTCAGAAGAAAACATTAAAATAACTCAAAAAAGACTCTCTAAAAATGCTGTGTTGCTTTTATAAACACATTGTTGGGTTGCTCATGTTGGGTCAAATGAGATGTAGTGAGTCATTTACAAATTAACACTTGGTTGGGTTATTTTGACCCAACAATTGGTTTATTCTTTATTATCTGTTTCCTCCAAACGGCAGCCTGCAAAATGTTCAAAATATTATTGTTACTGTGTTACAAGTTGTCATGGCGTGCGCCCAAATCAATATCGCTCCTCGCTCACTAGCTAGGCGGTCTATCCTTCTGCTGGTGCGCGAGGAAGTTAGGCACGGCTGGTGAGCTCCCGCCGCTAATGATCCCGGGCTTCTCCCCGCCCTATAAAATACAGCGGGAGTGTCGCTCGGGGTCTGTTGCACTGTAAACCCGATTAAGTTGGCAAAAGTCAAAATATTTGTGGTAATCAGTTACATCATAATTTTTCAGTAATGATGTTTCCAATTTTAAGTAAACAAAACTATCAATTTTTGAGTTTGTTGGATTTGTTCAGCTAACTTGGAAAGTGTCAGTTCTAATAAATACCAAAAAGTTCTGAATACTCAATTATTACTCATTCAATTATTTATGTTAACAGTACCCAGTGGCTTTAATTACATTGAGCAGTAGGGTTTACTGTGTAGTGATGAAGATAATCATGTTTTAGGGTTACTGTGTCTGCTTTACAATGTCAGACAACATTCAAATGCAAATAATTTACCCCTCCCCAGGGGGTTATTCCAGAAAGCAGGTCATGTGACATACCCTGGTAAGTTTAAGAGTAAGTTAGTGGATATCCTTAACTTTCAGTTCCAAAAACGGAGGTAACTCTCTGGGTATGTTTGTAACCATAGCAACTTGCTCTCTGAAGATAAGCTGCTCGGTAGCAGCTTCTGTTCCAGGGTCAGTTTGTTTCAGAGGTTTATTGATCATGACGTGTGCTTTTAATGAACATCCTGTGGACGTGAAGGCAAAAATTATATGAGTTTTTTTTCGCCGGGAGAGAGTCATAACACCGCATATTGATGTCTTTTAATTTACTAATGATTATTTGAATGCGTGTTATCGGTTTTCAAGGAAATCGTTAATTTACTTAACACATCTCTTGAAACCACATATTGCTAATGCTCAAAGTAATTAAACACATTGAGTACTGTTAACTTAAATAATTGCAATTAGGTCAAATTAATAAACCTTTTTGAGTATTCAGAACTTTTAAAGTAATCGTAAGTACGGAAGTAACAGTAACCGTCACCTTAAAATCCCACCAAGTAAAAGTCGATAGAGCCCTGGTGGCACAGTGGTCAGTGTTTCGCCTGCCATGTGAATGGCCTGGGTTCGATCCCCGGCTCGGCTTGTCTGATGTGGTGACAGCAGCAGCAGCAACTATTTATTTGATTTGCAACAAGTTCAACAAACTAAAAAATGTACAGTTCTCTTTACTTAAAATTGGAAACATCATCAATTAAAAAATTGATGTAACTTATTACAGTTGTCTAACCCTAACCCTTAGGTTAACTGTACTCAATGTGTTTAATTACTTTGAGCATTAGGGTTTACAGTGTATAATAAAAGGGAAGCCGATGTCAAATGTGCTGTTTAATCCTCTCACACATTTACTCTGTCTCTTATTTACTCTCTTTCTTTAGCCGATGCAGCCGTGTTGCTTTTTTCATTATTATTGGCTTGAATTCTTCATATGCTGCATTTAAACCTCCATCTCCGCCTCTGTGAAGTTTGCCGCTCTCTCTTTTTCACTTTGATTTTCCATTTTGACTCGTGAAATCGGCGATCCATTGAAAATGTCTTTATGTAGCACCGCGCATGCGCATTAACTCTGGGTAACCAGTAGGAGGCTGATTAAACTGACTCCGCTCAGGGGTTTTGGAACCGACATACTCGTGGTATGCGGGTTTGGAGTAAATCAACCCTGAGGTTAAGTTTTACCAAATGGTAAGTTAACCCAGCTTTCTGGAAGACCCCCCAGGTTTAAGCTTACGGACATGTTAGCCGCATCGTAATTAGCACCATGATCTCATCTTAGATGTGTCAATTCATCTTGGATGTGTCAAGCCACGTACGAAGAACGGACCCCATTTGTATTTTCATTTGTTGTGTATAGAGTGATTAAAAACAGTATAAGGCATGTTATGGTGAGGAAACTTTCCATCTCTTCCACACTGACTGACTGATGTGCCTAACTTTTGTCAGCAGAGCCTCTGTTTCACTGAATAATCCACGACTTTTCATGAATATGTAAGACCTATTGACACCTCTCAGGTGAACCCCCCCCACACACACACACAAACACCAAAACACACCACTACATACATAACAATTACAAATTTATAATTTACATAAAAGCAGACATTTCGCTTTTTATAAGTATATATTTTCACGTCTGTGAGGCGAGTATACACGGAGTTTCGGTTCATTTTCTGACGCGCTCAAGTTAGCGCACCCTGTTTACCTTCATCATTTAAAAAATCATAAGGTTTTTTCGTCATTGTGAGGCACTTAAATAAAAGTGGAGTCTTATAAAGGCTTGTACACACGCTGTCCTCTTGCGGAGATCAAAGGGCGGCATTCCCTTTTTTAAAGTCTCTGGGGCGCGTCACATCACCCCGCTCGCGTGCCACCTCCTTAGTAAACTCCACAGCGAGATGTTTTTTAAAGTCTAGTCTCCCCCAACAGAGATACACACCCCGCTGTGTTTGATAGCACTGAGAGAAGCTCGGGAACCTTAGCGCCGGTAGCTCACCAGTTGTGTCTAGTTAGGCGGCCCCGCTTCTTCACATTCCTGCAGTATGCACCTGGGCCGCCTAGCGAGCTTCGGAGTGAGTCAGGAGCAATATTGATTTGGGCACACGCCCATCACAGGCGCACGCCGTGACACAAATATACATTTACTTTGCTTAAATTTGATGCAAATAAGAAACGGCTATATGTATTACTATAATTTTAGTACTGTGATTGTATTTTATAAGGTTTTGCCAGCGGTGCTACAGCGCAACGGGGGTCATTATTTATTAAAGAAAATTATGATCATAACATCGTACTGCATTTCATTCCCATAATACCGCAAAAAACACAAGCGGGGCTGAATGACAACGACATCTGCTTACACAGTAGCACGTCCTGACAATTTTTTTATTTTAAAGTCATTTAGTTTCATTTATTTCGGTATTATCTACTACAAATTTAAAGGATACAAAAATTAAGATTACCCAAAACCCTACACTGTAAACCCGATTAAGTTGGCAAAACTCCAAATATTTGAGGTAATCAGTTACATATTTTTTTATAAATTAATGATGTTTCCAATTTTAAGTAAACAACTATTAATTTTTGAGTTTGTTGAACAAATAAAAAAAAAAATCATTGCAGGCCATCCGCGGGAATCAAACCGGGGGTTTTCCACATGGCAGGCAAAACACTTACCGCTGCGCCACGAGGGCTCTACAGAGTTGACACTGGTGGAAGTTTTACTTAAGTTATTGTTACTTACGTACTCAAAATTATTACTTATTCAATTATTTAGGTAAACAGTACCCAATGTGTTTAATTACTTTGAGCATTTGGGTTTACAGTGTACACGCGTAGGCTTTCTAATTACACATGATAAAATCTAAATGCTCACTGTGTTAACATTTACTTTGCTTAAATTTGATATTAATAAAATTTAATTCTACATTTGTACTGTAATTTTAGTTCTGTGATTATGAATTCGTTTAACTACAACGTTACACTTCATTTTATCCGCTACTACGTGCAGCTCTAAAGGAGCTGCGACTCATTAATCCTTGAGAGAATGAACTAAGGTCTGACGCGTCGGTCTATAGTTATATAACGCCACTCAGTGGTAAAAGCCAGCAACTGCATACTGTCGCCGTGAGGTGCGGCGAGAAAACTAGAAAACTGCTCGTCACACATCTGTATATCTGTTATGTTACAGATGTGCCGAACTTTTGTCAGCAGAGCCTCTGTTTCACTGAATAATCCACGACTTTTCATGAATCTGTTATCTGTTATCACCCAGATGAGGATGGGTTCCCTGTTGAGTCTGGTTCCTCTCAAGGTTTCTTCCTATTGCCATCTCGGGGAGTTTTTCCTTGCCACTAATCACTCACCCTCGGCTCGCTCATCAGGGACAATCTCATTATCTAGACACATTTTTCTTACACATATATACATTTCCATAAGTCTTCTTTTCATTTTCTTTTAATTTCTGTGAAGCTGCTTTGAGACAATGACCATTGTTAAAAGCGCTATAGAAATAAAATTGAATTGAATTGAATTGAATATAAGACCTACTGACACCTCTCAGGTGACACACACACACACACACACACACACACACACACACACCAAAACACACAGAAAGCAGCCGAAAAGCTGATAAAGAGCCGTATAAGAACAGTGGCAACTGCACACCTAAAATAAATGCAGGATTATTATTTATAATCTAAATAAAAATGCTTTTCTAAACATGGGCTATTGTTATTTACTACAATATTTCTTATTTCTTCATTACATTTAAATGAGGTTTGGGCTCCGGGATGTTGGTCATCATGATCCTCCTCTTTAATTTCCTACGTAGTCTAATCATCGCTCAGACGCACGCATAGTTTTCCAGAGCGCAGCGGCAGAAGTAGACTAATGATTATTGATGCGTCGGGAAAAACAACAAGGAGACTGACTCTGGCCATCTTGATTTTTTTGGTTTCGGGTTTTAGTGATGAAGGTGTTGGTGTCATCTCGTCATCTCCGCAGCCGTGGATGCGCCTGTAATTCACTTTTCAAATTACGAATTACATAGTCTTAAATCGTTTTCCATTAGTTTACATAAAAGCAGACATTTAACTTTTTATAAGTATATATTTTTCATGTCTGTGCGACAAGTATACACAGAGTTTCAGTTCATTTTCTGACGCGCTCAAGTTAGCGCACCCTGTTTACTTTCATTATTTTAACAAAATCATAAGGTTTTTTCGTCATTGTGAGTGCAATTAAATAAAAGTGGAGTCTTATAAAGGCTATATAGCTTATATAGTTTTATTATATTGTTCTTGAACATTAATCTGGCAAACCTTTTCTTAAGCGGGTCCCAGAACCAGAGAATCTGAAGAGAGAGCACATAGAGATCAACAAGGGTGAGCAGTAAAGTGCTAGTAACCTCTCCTGTAAACCCCAGCAGACCCTCATCGGCACGCAAAGTGCATGGGTCAGAAGAACCAACTAGAGTGACGGGAACAACGCAGAATTATGACTCTTCACTCAAATACATCGCAAGAACAAGCACATAGTTAAATTTTGAAGCCAACACGTGAGGAAATTGTAAGGAATCAAGGTGAACTGAAGCTGCAGCACCAGATAGCATATGGGAACATGTAAAAGTAGACTAAATTTAAGAATATATTGTAATTAATGACAGGATAGAAGACTGTTTTAGAGGACAGAAAATCTCAGAGACTGAGATTATTCACATTACAGACATTGAATTGGCTGGATTGAATTGTTATTTAAAAAATGAAAAGTCAATTCCATCAACACCCCAAAGCAAACTGCGTAAATTTAAGAATGATAATAGTAATAGTTGTAACCCTGACGTGCCTCATTATTGAGGACTCGGGGAGAAACAGCCATGGTAAAGTCTATTTAGCAAACTCAAGCCTACATTAAACTTACATTTAACTAGAATAAAGAGAGGAGACAGTATGATAAAAAGGCGTACCACTAATCTTAGGAGATGTGCTGGGAATTGGGGATGTGCTCTATCATTAAACACTGCTGATAATATGACAGACATACACAACGGCTCGTTGGATATGCCATGCCATGTCCTCGAGCTGGGTAACACTGCCCCTTAATAATGTCACAGCAGCAGAAGCAAATGCAGGCAACACATCTTGTATCAAATTGATAACCACCATGACCATCCTGCAGATATCAGCATATTACAAGCAAACAGGGAGGCCAAACTCAGCAGTCCCTGGGTGTCATTATACCAATAACCTACATTTTGATGATATAGGTAGTTATTGTACTCCACTGCCTGTTAAGAAATATGGAGATAATTCTACCTATGTGGTCCCTTGGTAAAAAGGAGACACTTGTGTCATGCAAGATCAGAAGGAAAATGAGGAACCTGACTTAGGATGGTCTGGTCACTTACGTCCGTATAACCAATCGCTCAAAAGGTAGGTCACCTAAATGTAGTATAGATGGTAATTCTTTTCCAAATGTTGGTAGTTGTCCGTTCATAGAGTTATTGTCTACAATTACAGTAATGTGGGTGTGTGGGTCAATCGCATATGCGACTTTACTCAGGTATTTCAATTGGACAGGCTCATGTTATCCTGCATATGTATCCCCTAGTGTGTCAGTACACACAGAAGATCCGTGGGAGCCGCAGATGTTAGAGAATAGAAGGAAAAGAGATGTCCCTGTTAAATTTCAAGGTTACACTTTAGCAAACCCGTGGACTAACCCAGGGGCAAATGTAGGCCGGTCACTCTTCCTCGGCGGAGGAACAACAGTAGCCCTAAACAAGGTAAAAGGCTTAGCATACATGTTACTGACACTGAAAAATGACACCGTTAACGCCCAGCAATTAGTAAATGATGAACGTAAACAGGTTAGACAGATCACGATTCAAAATAGAATGACTCTAGACATTTTACTAGCCGAGAGAGGTGGAGTGTGTAAGGTTTTAAACACCTCTTGTTGTTTCTATATACATGATAATCATCAGAATATCAGCAACATCATAGACCACATGAAGGCTTTGCAAACAGTCTTGGATCTCATGGTTAACACAGTTGTGGGGAGGCTGCGGTTATTGGCTGGTTTATAGTGTTCTACCAATTGGGATTATAGTTAGGTCTCTGTATGACACCCTGGATTTGCACGTGTGTACAGGAACTAGTTCTGAACACAGTAAAATATCAAATGTTATGACAGACTGACAAGAACATAAAACAACAGAAACCAGACTCAGAAACCGGACTCAACTGATGACTGGGATGACCCAACTTCTGACATGCTTCAAAATTTAGGTGACTATTATCCTGATTGTGACTTAGATCCTGATATGGAAGAAGACATAATGTAAATCTATAGAAAATTGTGAAGTATATATATATATTTAAATAGGTTGCAAAATATTTTTAAAAATGCTTGTGTCAGGGGTCTTTCCCCCATAAAAACTGCTGTAGTGTCCTCTGTGTGCATTATTGTGCTAGTGACGATGTTGTTTTAAAAACCAGGTTGAAGAGACAATGTCTGATGAAAATGACCTAATTTACAGCTTTATTCCCTGCTGAAAAAAACAGCATTATACCAGCATACGTTGTGTTTTGGTGCTGGTACTCTATGCTGGTGACCAGCATACATTTTACTGGTATGCTGGTGCTGGTATGCTGGTCACTTTAATGTTGCTGGTCCACAGCATACCAGCAAACATTATGCCATGATACTATGCTGTATAAAAGCCAACACAAACAATATTAACATTGTGTAATATGTAACAATATATACAATATGCACATTTGTAACAATATGATAATTTAACAATGAACAACAAATACGTTTTGATAAAAAAATAAAAAAAATAAAAACAAAACATGAAACCAACCTCTCAGGGACACTTTCACACAGTTACTTTCACACCACAGGAGTGTAAATGAGTGAACTTGGCCCTCACTCTTTATTTAGGGGTCTGCAGGTTTATGGGCCCTGAAGTAGTTCTGACATGTCCTGACATTTGTGTATTTTTCTTACTTATAAACATATAAATGTTATAAACATATAAATGTCGCCTCTTTCACCTAGTGCAAAGTAAATGTCCAGGATTGAAGAGGGACACAGATGATCTTATACACAGAAGACACATTTCTGGCATACTGTAAATATGGCCATGCAAACAGACATTCAGGGTAAAACAGTGGGAACAGGAACAGTGCACTATGAATAAAGGGTGTTAGGTTTATAAAAGCCCACTTTTACACCCTATACACAGCCATACGTCTTTGTGCCTCTCTCGAAAAGCAGTTCTTGTTTAACTCGAGACACAAGTGAACATCGCATACTTGGCATTTCCATGGAGTTTATGGCTGCTTACCATAAACTGATTTGCAATTCACACAGACCCTGTGACCAGCAGTGGTAACATTCCTGGCATCTGAGGTCAGTCCATGTGCTGGTCGTGTGCAGTCGCAGGTGAAGCCTTATCGTGTGGTCAACCGCTTAAAAATACAAGAGATCCAACCCGAATCCAGACCCCAGTCGTGGTCGAGGTTCCCATGACATAGTGATGGTCCGTCTGCATCTTGCCTGCTTGTTTGCATTTGGTCTCTATAAAACAGGTGGCTGATCATTTTCAACTGTTTATAAAAAAATAAAAAGAAACATAAGCATGATAACAATAAAATTAGTGTATATAATCATCAATAACTATTAACCATGACTAAAGACAACACAAACTTTTGCAATGTTATACAACGATTAACACTTTTTGCATTACGATTTACATTTAAACCTTAATATCACAAATATCTGTAAGCTACATAAGGCAGTATTTTAGGCACCGTGAGCTGAAGTGTTTGTGCTAAATAACATTATAGATAGCAGTGTCATAAGCTAACCAAAAACTGAACCAAATAACTACCATAACATGAAGCTCTCCAAAACAGGGTGAATATATTATAGACATTTAAACCACAGCTGATACTGACAACCATCTGTAATCTACATACTGTAAGGTATTAGCTTAGCCACCTGTTTGTGCTAAGCTACATAAGGCAGTATGTTAGCATGATTTAGCAGCGTTATCTACATGCTAACCAAAGGTAAGTGACATTATTGGTGACATAGCTTCCTGTTTTTCGTATTGTTCCCGTGAAAGTTCCTCGTCTATTTATAACAGCGTTTTAGATTGTATTTTGTTTTTATAATTATATTTTTCCCGTTTTTACTAACGGACTAACAAACTAGTTTTACGCTTTAATACTACTGGACTTTATCCATTTTTTTGTGCTTTTTGGGAGAATGCGCATATCATCTGACCAACACCAAGTGAATCCATCACCAAATAATCACAACTCCGGCACAAATATACGTTATCATGTCTACCATTCAGCTCGCTCAGTGTGTGGAGTGCAGGATGTTTAGACATTCTCCATCATCTCGGGTGACGACTCAGTGGCATACTCGTTCAGCCAAAGTTAAAGCTAAGGCTAGCCCACTGGAGCACACCTCTTCTGCACTTCACGTGTCCAACAGGTTTGCTCTCCTCAGTGATGCACCCGCTGAGAAACCTGAAAGAGCTCTGGTTATAGGAGACTCTATACTGAGACATGTGAAATTAGCTAGACCTTTAGGGGGGCGCCAGCAGCAGTGGTCAGGGGTATCCCGGGAGCCAGAGCACCGGACATAGAAGGTAATCTTAGGGCTCTAGGACAGCATACGTTCTCCAAAATAGTGGTACATGCTGGAGCTAATAATATACACCTTCGTCAGTCAGAGGTTAGCAAGAGTAACTTTGCGTAACTTGAGCAGCTGCATCACTGTCTGGTTTGGGAATTGTTCCATATCAGACCGCAAGTCCCTATAGCGAAAAATAAGGACAGCTGAGAAGATCATCGGGGTCTCTCTCCCCTCTATCGAAGACATCTACACCACACGCTCCATCCGCAAAGCCACCAGCATTGTGGCTGACCGGACACACTTATCACACACACTCTTCACTCTCCTGCCATCTGGAAAAAGGTACCGAAGCATTCGGGCACTCACATCCACAAGCCATCCGTCTCCTCAACACAAAGAGACTGGGCTGATAAACACACACGTGCGCGCACACACACACACACACACACACACACACACACACACACACACACACACACACACACACACACAAACCACTAAAACAGACGAACTAAATAACATCCGGACTGAATTGATAAACACACATATGCGCAATCACACTGATTTACAACCACCTTCATTTGTTCATACCTACCTATCTGAACTGCTCTTTGCAATATTTGCACAATATTTTATTTTACTTGCGATTTGCACACAATATTTTTGAACAAAATGTAAATTGAAAAAATGTTTACTTGCTGCTTTCTCTACTACCTCAACCCATACCTTATCACTAAAAAGGTATTTCTTAACTGTAACGTGTTACGTTGTTGTGTTGTCATGTAGCTCTTCGTTTACACATTTGCACGTGCACTTTGTTTTCTTTGTTGTCTGTTGTCTTTGTTGTCTCTTTTTTGTATAGAAATTTATAGTTTTTTAGGTTAACTTAAAAATGTAAAAATCTGCGTTGTTAAATTTATGTTGTGTTGTTAATTTATGTCGTTGCATGTATGTAGCACCTTGGTCCTGGAGGAACGTTGTTTCGTTTCACTGTGTACTGAACTGTATATAGTTGAAATGACAATAAAAGCCTACTTGAACTTGAACTTTTAACTTGAATTCCATTGAAATTGCAATTTTGTGGATGTGAGAGCAGTGGGAGGTGCTGCAACAGTGCTATAGTTTCTAATGAAGCGTCTGTAAAAGTTGGCGAAACCCAAAAAACGTTGAAGCTCCCGCCTTGAAGATGGTACCGGCCAATCTGTGACTGCCTTTACTTTAGCTGGGTCCATCTGAATACCCGATGGTGATATGACAAACCCGAGGAAGGAAGTAGAATCACGATGAAACTCACATTTCTCAGCCTTGACGTAGAGCTTGTTCTCCATGAGCCTTTGTAAAACCTGACGCACATGAGACCGGTGTTCCTTAAGTGTGCAGGAGAAAATCAAGATGTCATCGAGGTAGACAAATGCAAAAACGTTCAGGAAGTCTCTCAGTATGTCATTGATAAGAGTCTGGAAGACAGCTGGGGCATTGGTCAGCCCGAGAAGTGACCCAACTGACCACAGTAGAAGCATGCCTCCTTCTCTCGTCTCCGTTGGCGCTCCTTGGGTGAGATACGCGTCCGACCCACCTGCATTGGTTCAGGAGGGTTCTCCAGGGAGCTGGTGGAGGCTAGGGGGGGTGGTGACCAGAGGTTCAGACAACGCTCCTGCTGCCTGAGGCGCTTACCGTATGTCAATATGTGCTGCTAAGTCAATGAGGTCTTCTAGGTTGGATGGTGGTTCGCGCGCTGACAACTCATCTTTGACTGTGTCTGAGAGCCCATGGAGAAACGCGTCAAAGAGAGCTTGGTCATCCCCACCACATGAAGCCGCCAAGGTACGAAACTCTATGGCATAGTCGTGAACAGATCGGGATCCTTGGTGAAGAGTTAATATCTGGCCTGCAGCCAGGCGTCCGGTGGTTGAGCGATCAAAAACTCTTCTCATTTCATCAATGAAGGATTTATAAGTGAAGCAACAGGGTAATTGAGCATCCCACAAGGCTGTTCCCCATTCTCTCGCCCTACCGGAGAGGAGCGTGATGATGTACGCCACCTTAGCTCGTTCTGTAGGGAAGAACGAGGCCTGCAGCTCAAGGACTAGAGAACATTGAGAGAGAAATGAACGGCATGTGTTAGGGTCCCCATCATAGGTAGGCGGAGCAGGAAGGCGAGGCTCATGAGGCAGTGCGACTGCTGCTGCTGCTAAGGGACGAGGAGCCGGGGTGGGAGCTGGGGGGCTTTGCAGATGCTGGATTTGAGTAGCGAGAGATGTCAGGGTCTCAGTTACTGTTCAAAACCAGTAGATCCAATGAGTGCAAATCCAGAAGCAGTGTCAGACATGGGCAAAGTTCAAACCCGGTGATCCAATAGCAATAAATTCAGGGACAGGCAGTATCGTAGTCAAAACGTGAGCGAGGTTCAAAGCCTGTAATCCAAATAGCAATAAATCCGTAATGCAAAGACAAGGACGAAAATGACAAACCAGGCGGGGTTGTAACTGATAAATTGTGGCAAAACAAACGCGAGAATAAAGGCATGATCGGCACAATAATCTGGCAATAAGTGGGTGTCCTGCAGTGCCTTAAATACACATGACTGATTAATCCAAAGCGGCAGCAGGTGAGCTCAAGCCGTGACTGAAGCGACAAAAAACAAGAGGCGGCGCGGAGCTGGAACAGGTGCTTTAGACTTTAGATGGAGGTGCTTATGTTGTGGGCGAGATCTGGCGTGTCGTGACACATAATTCGTAAACATGGTATTAGTTTTCATTGTTATGCTGATGACACCCAATTATATGTCTCAGCAAAACCAGATGAGAAAAACCAGTTTGCTAAAATTGAGCAGTGTGTGCAGGACATAAGAGATTGGATGTTAATTAATTTTCTTTTGCTTAATCCTGATAAGACAGCAGTTTTAGTCGTAGGACCATAAGCAGCTTGAAGTAAGCTTTCTGATCACATTGTAACTTTAGATGGTCTTTCTCTTCCATCAAATGCAACATTAAAAGACCTTGGTGTGATTATAGATTCCAGCCTTTCGTTTGAAGCACATGTAGATAATATTACCAGGATAGCCTTCTTTCACCTTAGAAATATTGCCAAGATAAGAAACATATTGTCACTAAATGATGCAGAAAAACTAGTTCATGCTTTTATCACCTCTAGGTTGGACTATTGTAACGCCTTACTGTCTGGAGACACCGATGATCTTCTCAGCTGTCCTCACTAGGTGTATAAACAAGCTTCAGTTAGTACAGAATGCAGCAGCGAGAGTCCTCACTAAAACCAGAAGATACGAGTACATCACCCCTATCTTATCTACACTGCATTGGCTCCCTGTGAAATTTCGCATCGATTTTAAGATACTACTTTTGACATACTTTTGACATACTTTTGACAGATACTACTTTTGACTAAATGGTCTCGCGCCACAGTATGTGAGTGAACTGCTAGTGTCTTATGATCCGCCATGCCTACTTCGATCAAAGAATGTAGGCTGCCTGTCAGTGCCACGTATTATTAAAACTACAGCAGGGAGCAGAGCTTTTTCTTACAATGCCCCAAAGTTATAGATAAATAGTCTTCCTATTAATGTTCGGGACACGGTCTCAGTGTTTAAGTCTAGGCTAAAAACCTATTTATTTAGCCAAGCAGGTAAAGGAGCAGATCTGGGGGACTCATGGAGGTAGAGTATTCTGGTTAGTCTTATGTTTAGATGCTGTTTTCCTCACTCTCATTGATCACTCAGGTTTGTTGACGGAGAGGTGATTAAATGCTTTACATCTCAGGAAGTCCTCATGTCTGAGTTTCCTTCTGGCTCTCCCTTTTAGTTATGCTGTTATAGTTAGTCCTGCCGGAGTCCCTGCTTGCACTTTGCACTAAATATACATTGACCTTATACATGTTGACTGTGACCATCCCTAACTGCCATCTCTCCTTATTTTCTGTTCTCTCCTCTTCTTCTCTCTCCTCTCTTTCTCTCCCTCTCTCCTTTTCCCTCTCCCTGTCTCTCTGTCAAGCTATACATGTTCCCTCCTGAGTTGCCAGTGATCCAGACCCCTCTGCCCTCTGGACCCGTCTAACCCGTCCTGGAGTCCTGCTTCTGGTTGGAGATCTTGTCGCATGGATGCCCCGTGTGGTCTGTCTGGATGCGTGTGGTGGCTGTGGATGGTTTCCACGAAAACTGTCCTGTCCTCGATTGATGCTGACAGCTGTTCTCTGGGGACCTGTGACTTCAGTTGTTCGATAGCTCAGGACTGGTATTTCCTACAGTCTAACTGAGCCTCCAGGAACAAACTGGACTCTTTTTTTATTTTAATTTTAACACATCTTCTGTTATACTGAACTTCCAGTCTTACACATTATTATGCTGATCGATCCCTGCTATCCGTTATCACCCAGATGAGGATGGGTTCCCTGTTGAGTCTGGTTCCTCTCAAGGTTTCTTCCTATTACCATCTCACGAAGATTTCCTTGCCATCGTCGCCCTCGGCTTGCTCATCAGGGACAATCTTATCATTTTGATTCATACACATTCACATTGCATACAAACTTACTTCTTTTGATTGTGTAAAGCTGCTTTGGGACAATGTCTATATAAATAAAATTGACTTGACTTGACATTAAGTGACGATGTTTCACATAAATGGTCATGCACACTCATAACACGACTGGCACGAGAACCCGGAAGTAGTACGGTGGCAATTCAGGAAGTATAAAAGGAGACAAAATGGCGCTTCACATTTGTGTTGCTAGAACGCAGATTTATTTGTGTAGATCCTTGCTCTTCACGTAAGAGAGTTCTTAGACTAAACGCGTGGTTATCCTGCCTACTCGCGCTGCTTCCGCATTTGGGTTTACCATCCACGCTACGCTAGTTTTATATTATCAGAATAAGGATTATAAGATTTAAAAACTTACCCATGGTAACAGCTTGCTGGATTCTCCTCCTTCGTTCTCTGTTGGAGTCTCATTGTTGTTCTGAGGTAAATCTAAACTCCTCCCACTGTCCAGAACATTCTGTAGAGCTTCAGAAACCTGTACAGCGCCTAACATCTTCCACACATGCAGGAAAATTATCGGATCTACTGTGTGTGTGTGTGTTTGGGGGCATGTCCTTGTATGTCCCTGACTGTGTACCTGTGAACAGCGTGTGGGCGTGTCCTGTCTCAAGTCATTATCAGTGAATGAAGTATGGCAGAAAGACTGTATCTCTCCTTAGATTGATATGGATTACATAAACTGACAACATTTATTTTTGATTAAGCTTGCTACATTTAAAAGCAGGCACTTTAAACTTTCTATAGATGTATATGTATAGATATATAGATATATGGATGTGTGTGTTCATTTTAGTTCATTTTAGTGACCCGTTTCAAAAGATTTTCTGGGAGAAAGAGAGGGCAGAAAGTGCACCCTGTTTATTTTCTTTATTTAACAAAAGCGCAATGTTTTATTGATATGTGAGTGTACAGAACTCAGAAGTATAAAATAAAACCTTTGTGACTTTGCTCTTACCCAGTGTATGAATTGCTTGTCTTTATAATATTTACAGAATTTCCACCACAATACTTGGCGTTGTCGGCAACGTTCCGTGTTTGGGGAAGGCATTGGAGAATCCCGGGGAGGCGTAAGCGCTAACGCCTTGAAGGCTTTTTCACTTCATCTCAAACGCTTAATTGGCTATCGAGCGTGGGAGGACCAGGGATCACCATGTCGCCTCAACACCGGAATGAGAACTAAAATCGTGTGGTAAGGAAATAGTTTTTCTTTAAGTTGTCATTAATTAGGTAAGAAGTGCGCTTTCTCACAGTGAAGAAGATAGATTTAGACTTGGATCTATCACACAGGTAAGGGACCCGTGAGTACCCAAAAAGTGCGAGGTGCACAAAAAAGGAAGAGAGTGGGTACTGGGTTTTATCAGTTTACGAAAACTGGCCCTGCAGCGGACGTGCTCAGGTAAGGACCTCCAGAGGTAAAACAAGTCAGTGTGCAAGGTGCACAGGTAGCAGTCAAGAGGACTGTGAGAGTTCACTGTGAGGTAGTGGCACGCGTTAATTTAACAAGTAAAAATCATTGGTAACAGCAAACAATTGCAGCATGGAGAAAGGTGATCTCTTTCTCTCAGCTGTCCCATTTTATACACAAACATCTCTGCTAACATAAACAACGCCCCGTACATGAAGTTCCTACATTCAAACTCACAACTCTTTATCTGACCCAGACCAGATGTCCAGACCTTATCATTTATTCAGGGACAACTACAATCAGGTTGTTTCTGTTCTCTTCTCGGCCTTGTGTTTCTAAGCTTCGGCAAACAAGTTTAAAGCTTCTATAATCTACAGCACAATTACAAATTAATGCATCATTAAAATGTAATATTTCCATTACAATTCCCCCCTTTTGTCATTCTATGACAACCTACTTAATTATACACTGTAAAAAATCCAACTAGCAAAATGTTGGCATAATGAGTATTTATTAGTAATCTGGACAATAAGCCATGAAAAAGCTCACTGAACTAGTGAAAACAAGTTCATTGAAAACTTGCTGGGTCAACTAAGGTTTAATTACTGAACAGACTTTCTAATGCAAGTTAACACGCACAGAAGTTGGTTCGGAAGTTGGCGCATGCGCGCTGTTACCTTTCTGAAGTTGGCGCATGCGTGTTGGGTGCAGCGGATATTTTGAACATCATCTGGATTACCCTGCGTTCACACCGAACGCGGCGAGAGCGTCAAAGACGCCGGAAGTCATTTATTTTCAATGGGAGCTGGCGGCGAGGGGCGGCAAAGAGCGGCGAGAGCGGCGAAGAGAGTTGAAATCAGCTCAACTTTAGGGTAATGAGCAATTAAAATGGAGGTCCTCCGCTTGGGAGGATTCCGCGGGATGCAGTCCTATAACTTTTGTTCCGGCGACATTAGTTCCCAAGCAAAATGGAGGAGAGGTTGATTATTGCGATAGCGGGTGTTTATTAATTATTAATGTTATTTTAATTAAAAACAAAGTCTAGTAAGTGATTCTAATGTTATAATAATAAGAAAAATAATATAATAAAAAAAATATATATATTAAATTAGACTAGCAATTCACAATGAACAGAAGCCACACCATACGAATGGTTTATAATTTGTTTATTTCTACAATACAGTTCTTTCTATGACTCAATTTCTTGTTATCTTCCACATTTTGGTCAGTCTCCATAAGATCAACAAGCTTGATTGCTTTGCGGCCCCTTTAAATACAAGAAAGGCGTTCGGTCTACGTCAGAGCGGCGAAGAGCGGCGACAGGCGGCGGCGGCCGCGTTCGGTGTGAACGCAGGGTTAGTATTCCGTTTCTCCACCTCACAACGGACAACTTCTTTTAAACTTTGGTAAGTACACATATTTATATCGAAGTCTTTTGTAGAAATGGTCTTAACATAAATGAGCGTTATTATATGGTGCTCTTTGTGAAGTACATATAGCTTGGTGCAGTTGTTTATTTAACGTGAGACAATGAGAAAGCTGTAAGTCTTCCTGTAACCTGAGTTACTACAGTCAATATATTTTGTATTATTTTACGTTTACTAAATTTATTTGTTATGTATTACAGGTGTTGTATATTATGAAGTATATTTAATTATATTAGAAATATTAAATTTAGAATTGAATATTATTTAATGATTATTTACAGCACATTATTATTGTGTCTGTATCCCTGCATGTGTGATATTTGATTTATTGGTTATGTTGCTTATGTTAAGAGGAACTAACAGGTTACCTGCCTGGGGTTTCCCGTGGGACAGGTGAGAGAGTGACACGGTGTAAGAGAAGCACATGAGGAGGGCAGTTTGTATTCTGTCTTGCCATTTGGTTTAATAAAATAAGTTGTTGCAAACTTAACTGTAGCCGCTTATTACCCACAGCCAGAGAGACTGGAGAAGAGTAAGACAAGTCTAGAAAGTCCTGGATTAACACGTTTCCAGACTTCATCACAAGACCTCAAACTTTGCCATTTCATGTAAGTAAAGATTTACCATGCAGTATTTTTAATGGTTTTAAGAACGAAGTATGAAGTTAGGGCAAAAAATAATGTTTGTTATACCTTACTAGTTTACTTTTTTATGTAAGACTATTCATACCCCCCCTTCATTTTTATTAAATATAACGGAAAAAAAAGTAAAAAGACTATTTAATATTTCCTTGCAAACCTATAATTGGTCAGACTAGTTTCAAAAGTTTGAGATCTGTATTATTTTTTTGTTTTTAAAAGAGTTTTATGTTAATCAATGCTACATTTATTTGATCAATATAATATACTACATTTATTTAATATAGTAAAACTGGAATAATGTGAAATAATGTTAGACTTCAAAATTTCTGTTTTCTACTGGAATGTACTGTACGTGAAACTGTAATTTATTGCTGTGACATTAACCTGAATGTTCTGCATCATTACTTCAATAATTAGTGTCACATGGTCTTCAGAAATCCCTCTAATATTTTAGTATAGAGAGTTATAGCTTTTTTGCCAATTTTAATATAAGAATGTTGGCCTATAAAAATACCTAATTTTGTCATTCAGTCCTGGGGGGAAAAGTTATTGTTTCCACAAAACTCAAGAAATGTTTCTTGATCATTATGAATGAATTAAAGAAATAGTGATTTCTGAGGATCATGTGACACTGAAGACTGGAGTAATGATGCAGAAAATACAGCTTTACATCACAGCAATAAATAAAACAATTTAAATACATTCCAATAGGAAAAAAAACTGTTTTGAATTGTAATATTTCACATTATTCCTGTTTTTACTGATTCCTGTATTTCTGATCAAATAAATGTAACTTTTGTAAATTTTTCCCCTTACAGAAATGTAGATTCAAGCTTTAGCAGCCATAGAACAAGAAAACATAAAAATAACAACATCAAAGATTTCAGATTAATGCATAAGGAATCAGAGAAAATCTTGAATGAAACAGAACCTGAGCTGAACAGTGAACCTGAAGCTGGAACTTCACCTTGTGCACATGTAGAATTGAGAGAAACGGACATAGAAAAATTTGATGCTGAGACACTTGAGCACAAACTTGAACATCTTTTTTTCTATGCAAACAGTATTACATGTCTCAAAATCTTTCTCTCATAATTAGAGTCTCCCTAATGTTAAATGTTATGAATACCTGAAAGTTTATCAAAAGTGACGATGCATAACATTAGTGCTCTTTTGTCAGACTTCAGATATTGTGGCTCACCGTGATGGATGTTGCATTGATTCTCTGCAGGCACTTTGACAAAAATACGGCTGTTTATGTTTGTGTTGACATTATTAAGATGTTTAAATTCTTATTCATTTGAACTCCTGCTCTTATTTTACTTTATCTGATCATCTCAAACTTGTATAGCTCAGAGACAACTGATTTTAAGGATTTATGAGGTGTTTCTTTCTGTACATTTTGTCTAGATTAATCTAGTAGGATCCAAAACTTTCATGGAACAAAAAGAAATATAACAACATAGAAAAGATGGATGTCAAAAGTGATTTTTTTGTACTCTTTATTACATTAGGACAGTACTCCTGATGAAGGACAGACCAGAGGGATGAAAGTGGGAGTTCCTATTGTGATTGAAGATGATGACTCCCTTACGACTCTGACCAGTGTCATAAACTTTACTCTTGTGTTGGAGGAAGAGATTGTCTTACAAGATGCTCCAGATCTGCAATCTGCTGTTGCTTAACAGTTTGGCCTTTGACCTGTTTGACTTGGATTTCAGTACCAAAAAATCTGAAGTAAACTTTTGAGGTGATTGAGAAGGTGTTCATGAAATTGGACACTCACTGCTCTGCAAGGGAACAATCCCTTAAGACTTAACTTCTCCTATGACTTTGCTTTTGTGAGCTGTTTTCAGACTTCAAATTGTTATTATTATTATTATTATTATTATTATTATTATCATTTTGTACTCTTTATTTTGTGAAATTTAGAATGTAAAAGGCATCCTGCCATGTTTCTTTTAGTTTAGTTTTATTTGAAAGTCAAGGAATGTGGTTGTAGTGTGTTCCTTTTGGTTTAAAATAAAATTTGGAAGAAACTTTTCTGAAACTATCAAAACACTTTTAACTTAACAAAAGAATATAAGTTGGGAGACCTTACTCAGTAAATTTAGTTAAGTCAACAAAAAGTTGACTTAACTCAAAATTTCAAGGCAACTTGCTGCACAGCTTTTTTTGAGTTAAGTCAACAACTTGGGTTAAAAGTGGAGTTAACTCAAAAAAGCTGTGCAGCAAGTCGCCCTGAAATTTTGACTTAAGTCAAGATTTTATTTTTTACAGTGTATATACTTCACAATTTTCTAAAGATTTACATCATGTCTTCTTCCATATCAGGATCTAAGTCACAATCAGGATAATAGTCACTTGAATTTTGAGACCTGTCAGAAGTTGGGTCGTCCTTGTCATCAGTTGAGTCCGGTTTCAGTTGTTTTATGTTCTTGTCAGTCCGTCGTAACATTTGATACTTTACAGTGTTCAGAACTAGTTTACCTTGTTTAGGGCTACTGTTGTTCCTCCGCCGAGGTAGGAACTACATTTGCCCCTGGGCTAGTCCATGGGTTTGCTAAAGTGTAACCTTGAAATTTAATAGGGACATCTATTTTCCTTCCATTCTCTGACATCCGCGGCTCCCACGGATCTTATGTGTGTACCGACACACTAGGGGTTACATACTGTATGCAGGATAACATGAGCCTGTCCAATTGAAATACTTTGCATATGCGATTGACCCACACACCCAGGGACTGCTGAGTTTGGCCTCCCTGTTTGTTTTTAGTATGCCGATATCTGCAGGATGGCCATGGTGGTTATCGGTATGAGACAAGATGTGTTGTCTGCATTTGCTTCTGCTGCTGTGACATTATTAAGGGGCAGTGCTACCCAGCTCAAGGACATGGCATGGCATATCCAACACGAGCCGTTGTTTATGTCTGTCATATTATCAGCAGTGTCTAATGATCACATCCCCAATTCCCAGCACATCTCCTAAGATTAGTCGTACGCCTTTTTATCATACCATCTCCTCTCTTTATTCTATGTGTATGTGTCTTGAGTTTGCTAAATACTTTACCATGGCGGTTTCTCCATGAGTCTTCAATAATGAGGCACGTCAAGGTTACAACTATTACTATTATCATTTCTAAAATTACCCAGATTACTTTGGGGTGTTGTTGGTATTGACTTTGATTTTTTAACGGTCCAAATTTAAACGGTCCACTCCAGCCAATTCAATGTCTGTAATGTGAATAATCTCAGTAACTGGTATTTTCTGTCCTCTAAAACAGTCTTCTATCTTGTCATTAGTTATAATATGTTCTTAACTTTAGTCTACTTTTACATGTTCCCATATGTTAATCTGTGCTACTGCTACTATGACACCTTACAATTTCCTCACGGGTTGGCTTCAAATGTAACTATGATCTTGTTCTTGCGATGAATTTGAGTGGAGAGTCGTAATTCTGCGATGTTCCCGTCACTCTAGTTGGTTCTTCTGACCCATGCACTTTGCGTGCAGGTGAGGGTCTGTCTGGGTTTACAGGAGAGGTTACTAGCACTTCACTGCTCACCCTTGTTGATCAGTTTTCTCTTAGGTTCTGGAACACGTTTGGGGTGGCTGGCACGTGTACCCATATCTGTTTCCACTACCTTGACTTCTGTTTGTGGTGTTAGGAGCACTTTCAGTGGGCCTGTACTTAAGATAAAACCTCAGAGAGTTTTGCACAATAACACAACATTTCATCTTCACAATGTCCTTTTACTTTTTGTGTGCTTCAACTTAATTCCTTTACCTACAGTACAGTATATTATTAGTAACACAAATGCACCTTCTATCGCCCATCCCCCCTTTTGACACCCATGTGTCAACTTTACATAAAAAGGAACTAGCTTTTTACGTAGGCATGGCTTGTGATTGGGGTCGTACCAAAACCCCTTCTGTGAAAACACATCCCGCTTTTCTCTAGAGTGTTTTCTCTACTGGAGTGGCTGCAGCTCGTCAAGGTTAGCTGTGGGGGTGAGAGCATCACACACACATGTTATGGTTAGGAATGGGGAAGTTTGGCCTCGGCCTTCGCTGCTGCATCTGTTTTTTCTAAAATAGAATCTAATTTGTTAGTTGAGCATTACATTTACACTTTTAAAAGTTCATGTGCCATCACCACGTAGCAACCTGTTAGCACCTGTTTCTGTATCACAAAATGTTGATCTATCCATGTTCATTTTATATCCGGACTCTGTAGTGGTGCTTATTATGGATCAGTCCTAGGGGAACAAAGTTGTTTAACAGTAGGCAAAGTAGCAGTGGTGTTCTCCTCTTCTTTTGTAGGAAAAAGAGTTACAGGGATTATACATCTTTTCACAGTTATGTTTATAATTTAGCATTGTATTTAACCACTCTGCTGCAAATAAGTGTGATGCTTTTCTGTATAAATGATACTGAAAAGTCATGAGGAACTAGAAATGTCAAGTTACTGTAACCCACTATATATCTTTATTCTACATCTGCTTTCTCAGTTTCTGGTACTGCACATAAACTCATGAGTGATTCTGCTGCTACAGGATCTGATTTGGCATGCATCTGTAGCAAGACTGAAATCATACGACCATTCTTTTCATCAACAGTTTTTGTAAAAGGCCTTTTAGAATTTGGAATGCCCAATATTAAATTAGTTTGTAATGCCAAATTTAATCCAGTGAAAGATTATTCTTGCTTCCGGAGTTTAACTAAGTGCACTGTGGGCCAGTAGGCCCTCCCCATGAGTGTACAGCTCACTGGGGCCTCCAGGATTGCGTCGATCAAAATAACTTTTCTGCAGTAAAGACACTTATAATTTTCTTTTATTTTTACTTTGGCATTAATTTCTCTTATTTGTTTTAGAGTATTTTGGAATACTACTGTATTTGGATTCAAAGTTTCATCTTGTCCCAAAACAATTTGACCTAAAGATTTGACTTGTGCAAATTGTACCTTTGATATGGCTTGCGTTATGACCTTGTTCTGCTGATGTGTATTATGACAACAACTTTCAATAAAGAATTAAACACTGGAATTATTTCAGTTAAAGACCTAGGTTTGTAGTACCTAAAATTTTACTTTGGGGTGATCACCGCCAGTTCAGTTAATCAAACCTACATTGTACTTGCCATTAGCCCATACACTTTAGTGAGTAATGATAAACGTCATTAAAAAAGAAAAGAAAAGGCTTTGCATGCTGATATCATAATTTTTCGCCTGGCCAGGTCTTGTGACCTGTATGTACTGTCATATAAACAGTTCATTTATACTTTACATTACAGCCACAGAGAAACAAATGCTGTTAAATGCTGTTAAATCCAATGCTGTTAAATTATGTAGTAATGTCAGATAAAAGGTTAATTCTCAATCACTCTCACTCATACCACATGTCACTCAAAGATCCAATTCTTTTTTTTTTTTTTTTTTTTTTTAAACAATAACACATTATAGGTGTCCCTACTGTAATAAAGGGACATTAGTGTGACATTTTCCCATGTGCACACTGCTTATATCTACATTAACTAAACATCTGAGCTTATCTTTAAGGTAATAAAAATGAGATGTGACTTACAGGGTAATGTATTTACTGTATTATTTGTCTGTCATCATAGCATCTACTGAACTCACAGCTGAAGTGCAGAGCTTCCATTCAAACACATAAAACAAGGGCAACGGATCACAAGAGTGAAATCCTCAGGCTCAATACTGGTTTAGTCTCAAGAGTTTTATACCTAATGTCACCCCACTAGATTTACTGGGCAGCAATAAAATAGCAAAAAGTCAAAATGTATCCTGTACACCTGGAAAAAGCCGCACACTTGGCTTTGTGAAGCTTTCTTCAGCTGCATGTCCTGAAGTGCCCACAGAGTTCAGGAATCTGCCACTCTTTTTCCCTAAATTGTCAAATTCACATGCTTTAATGACTGAATGACCTTCACAGAATCTAGCAAAATGAATTTTGTTCGTCGTGGAGCTGCAAATCAATTGTTGGCATTTTGCTGATATACTTCAAGATCATACTTAACATATGTACCTATAGTGGATGTTTCTAAGATAATTAATCACACAAGAATCACTGAAAAAGATAGCAAGCTTTTCTTCATTGCGATCAGAGCAAGAAGTGTTAGTAGGAAAATAATTTTTTTTGTCTCACCTTCCCCTTCAGGCCGCATCACCTCAGTTCAGTCCCTTCCCCCCGCTCCTTCATCTTTTCTGCCATTCTCCCATTGTGTTCTTTTCTTCTCTGTGCGCTTCCTCAACCTCAAGCAGATATGTTTGTCATGTCCATTTTCACTGGGAAGGCATCTGTCAGTTTAAAGTCAGTTCCCAGTTTAGACATGAGCAGTTCTCTGAGATCATGTTAAGTCTAAATTCCTTAGTGTCCCCAATGTATGTCCTCTAGCCTGTCTTGCGTCTGACAGCTATTTGTTGACCTGCTCCAGTTCTCCAGCTCCATGGTCTGTGCACGAGGGTTTTTCCTTCCATCTGACCCCGCCAGTCCGACCATGAGCATTTTTCCAGAGTTGAGCGGTTCCTCGTCCTCGTCCAGGGGCTCACTGCTGAGTCGATTGTCCAGCTTCTGTTTCTCCGATATACGATGACACAGGTGAGGTCAGGACTAGTGTTTCTGTATGTGCTGTATGATGGGGTTGGCAGTCAGGAGCAGTGGGTTGTGGACATCTTCGAGGTGGGCAGCCATCCAGGTCAGGATCTGTCTTAACACACTAGAGAGATTGTGAGATTTGACCTGTCCCTAACTGCATTGTTTTTCTGTCCCTAACACATGCTTTACACATCCACTTCTCAAAAGCAGATTAGTTATTAATAATTTCACATTTCCCCCCTTTTTTTTCTTAATTTTCCCTGGAATTCCACATTTCTCAAACATAATTTTGATGATATTTTTACCACAGGAACTCCACAAGATCTTTTGTTGTTTGGGTTTATATCATACTTATATATTTTTAAAATTATATTTATTTAATATTCATGAAATTGTGTGAATATACAGTGGAACCTCGGATTGCAAGTAACGTGTTTTGCGAGTGTTCCGCAAGACGAGCAAAGATTTGTAATAAATTTTGACTTGAAAACAAGCAAGTCTGTTGATCCTGTAAAGATTGAAAGTTAATTTCTTTATTTCCTGAAAAACAATGAAAGTAAAATGAAAAAAAATATGTGTTTTTTTTTTACATTGCTTTATATACACAACAATTTTGACATGCAACAGATTAATATTCACACATTCATTTAAAGTTCTCACCTTAAGGTGATGCTCCAGTAATTAAATTTCCAGTGTTGCTTTTTTAATGGAGAGCCTTTTTTCTTCCATTTGTTTTTGAAGATGGACCTTATACAGCTCCTTTGCTGGTGACTAGGAAGGCAAAAATAATTAAATAAATGAGATTCTGTCAGACAATAAAATTCAAATATGGACAACTGCACACAAGTTCTTACACTGCTTAGATCATTGAGATTGATTACAATACATTTGGTTAAAAAACAAAAAGCAATGTATGAAACGTTACACAATCAAGTTTAACATAAAATGCAAGTTCAACCTTTACTGTAAAGTTAATTGGCCGCTAACGACCTTACATTGAACGAGATTTCATACACAGTATTTAGGACAAAAATAAAAAGCATCATAGGCAAGACAGCTTAGCAGGTCACAAATGACTATCAGCACTGGTGGAAGCACAGTAAGCATTGTTTCAGTGCAACAAGTGCTAATTTGCTTTTGCTATAGGTATCTATATTTTTATAATAACATCAGTCTTTATATTGGGGCTGTATGCACGAAAAAACTGACATCACATGGCTAGCAGCTAACACATGTTACTCGTAGTATTGTTGGCTAACTTTAGCATTTTCAGAATTGTTAATAATGATAATAATACATATAGTTGCAAGCAACAATGACAGGCCCAAGCACCCTGTGCCATTCCCACCCCGGGCGCACCGGACAACATGTGTCATTGGAGTGTGTTAAGACCTCGAAAAAGCCATCGCCACTCGGTTGCACTTCAGAACCTGCACACATCACACACTATACAGGGCTAATCTTGAGTGCATTAGTGTGTGTGTGCATGTGTGTGTGTGTGTGTGTGTGTGTGTGCATCGTGAGAGATATGTGTGTGTGTGCGTGCGTGAGTGTAAACATTTGTAATATGGCAGTTTGTGTGTGTGCATGCAGCATGCATGCGTGTTAATGTGTGTGCATGCAGCATGCATGCGTGTGTGTATATGTGTGTGTGTGTGCGCGCATTCGTGTGTAAGGGTTAGTGTGTGTGAGAGTGACGGAGAGAGGTGTGTGACGTGTAGATGTGTCAGTCTGTATGTGACGAGTCCGTGTGTATTAACATTAGTGGGTGTATGTATGTGTGCGTGTGTGTGATGTATGAGTGTGTTTGTGTGTGTGCATGCAGCAAGTGTCACTGAATATAATGTCACTCAATATAATGCCACACAGAAAGTTATTAATTATTTTGGTGTACGTTTAAGACATTATCACGGCTGACCTGTTTGAGATGTCAAAAATCCCTCCACAATTCTGCATTCTCAATGTCCTTAGATCTCTTTGGCCCAGTTTGGTAGCGATTGTATAATTTCCCTAGGAGGAGTATATCAAAATCCATCGGGTGCATTTTTGCGAACGACCCAAAATAACCAGCCTGCTGTTGAGTTTAGCCCAGGACATGCAGTGTAAAAGTTGTTCGGCTCGAGGAGCTCTACATGTGAACCGAGTTTCGTGTGCCTACGTGAAAGTGTGTATGAGCTAGGCGGCAAAATCTCATGTGCGGGCCCGGGCCACGAGACTCTCAGGCATTTCATGAGTTTTTGAGCATGTTAAGACCCCCAAAAAGTCCAAAAGGGTGAAAAATATACATATATATATAGTTGCAAGCAACGATGATGGGCCCAAGGACCCTGTGCCATTCCCACCCGGGGCGCACCGCACAACCTGTGTCATTCAAGTGTGTTAAGACCTCGAAAAAGCCATCGCCCCTCGGTTGCACCTCACAACCTGCACACATCACACACTATACAGGGCTAATGTCAGTTTGGGCCGTAAATATTTGTTGAGTGCATTAGTGTATAAGTGCGTGTGTGTGCATCGTGAGAGGTGTGTGTGTAAACATTTGTAATATGGGTGTATGTAGGTGCGCATTAGTGTGTAAGGGAGAGAGGTGTGTGACATGTAGATGTGTCAGGCTGTGTGTGATGAGTAAATGTGCTTGTGTTTGAGTCTGTGTGTATTAACATGAGTGATGTGTGTGTTAGTGTGTGAAATGTGTTAACCATGCTAATCTTCTCTGTGCCCTTGAAACAAGGACAATGCTGCAAGGCCGCAAGGCACTCATATAAGGGCTGGGACTTCAGCAGGCACCTCGAGGACGGAACGTGTAAAAGGGGCCCTTGACCAAATATATGACCACTGATAAAAAAGGACAACGCACCTCCCACCCAGATGCTGTTCTCTAACAAAGCCACAGTGTCTTTGCAATCCCTCGAGGCATTGGCAACCAGGTGCACTCTTTGCTAGCAGCACCGGCAGGGGCCTCATGTGGACATCTCTAATGGTCAGACGGGACAGAAAAATTCAAAATTCTTGCAACCCTTACCCACATCCCTAGTGCTAGTCAGGCGATTGTGTGGCCTTAACCTAATCCTAACTAACCATAAATCTACTACTAGTCAGTTCCTTGTTTGGACCTAACCTACCCCAAATCACCTGTCTCCTTACAGGAGAATGCAGGAGTCCTTTCGTAGTTCTCTTACTACTCTGACATGACAGTGTCAGGAACTAGCCGTGAACCTTTCTCTAAACAAACAGCAGGCTATTGATGCCAATGAATACCGGATATGCATGCCAGACAGGCCCACCTGGCTCTGGAAACGCAAAAAGAGGAACGCTTCACGGATTTGCGTGTCATCCTTTCGCAGGGGCCATGCTAATCTTCTCTGTATCAATCCAATTTTGTCATATGCTCTTGAAACAAGGACAATGCTGATGGGCCGCAAAGCACTGATAAAAGGACTGGCACTTCAGGAGGCACCTCGAGGACGGAACGTGTAAAAGGGGCCCTTGACCAAATATATGACCACTGATAAAAAAGGCCAACGCACCTCCCACCCAGATGCTGTTCTCTAACAAAGCCACAGTGTCTTTGCAATCGCTCAAGGCATTGGCAACCAGGTGCACTCTTTGCTAGCAGCACCGGCAAGGGCCTCATGTGGACACCTCTAATGGTCAGACGGGACAGAAAAATAAAAAAAAAATCTTCCAACCCTCTTTGAACAAACAGCAGACTACGGGAGCCAGAACATGCTGTTGTTGGGCACAGATCTTGTTGTGACATTTTTCTCAGATCTACTCAACAGTAGCTTTTGACCTTGTGCTCACTTCCAGCTCATTTTAAACAATAGCTACTTTTAGAATACACAATTGCATTTCTGAAACTTGTATCCTATCCTTAGGGCGTTAGCGACCGAGTGCAGCCTTTGAAAGTAAAAGTAGTCAAGTCCTTTGGTGGCCAGAACATATCCTTACCCACATCACTAGTGCTAGTCAGGCGATTGTGTGGCCTTAACCTAATCCTAACTAACCATAAACCTACTACTAGTCAGTTCCTTGTTTGGACCTAACCTACCCCAAATCACCTGTCTCCTTACAAATGAATGCAGGAGTCCTTTTGTAGTTCTCTTACTACTCTGACCTGACAGTGTCAGGAACTAGTTGTGAACCTTTCTCTAAACCAACAGCAGGCTCTTTATGCCAATGAATGTCGGATATGCATGCCAGACAGGCCCACCTGGCTCTGGAAATGCAAAAAGAGGAACGCTTCACGGATTTGCTTGTCATCTTTTCACAGGAGCCATGCTAATCTTCTCTGTATCGATCCAATTTTTTCATATGCCCTTGAAACAAGGATAATGCTGCTGGGCCGCAAAGCACTGATAAAAGGGCTGGGAATTCAGCAGGCACCTCGAGGACGGAACGTGTAAAAGGGGCCCTTGACCAAATATATGACCACTGATAAAAAAGGCCAACGCACCTCATACCCAGATGCTGTTCTGTAACAAAGCCACAGTGTCTTTGCAATCGCTCGAGGCATTGGCAACCAAGTGCACTCTTTGCTAGCAGCACCGGCAGGGGCCTCATGTGGACACCTCTATTGGTCAGACGGGACAGAAAAATTCAAAATTCTTGCAACCCTCTTTCAACAAACAGCAGACTACGGGAGCCAGAACATGCTGTTGTTGGGCACAGATCTTGTTGTGACATTTTTCTCAGATCTACTCAACAGTAGCTTTTGACCTTGTGCTCACTTCCAGCTCATGTTAAACAATAGCTACTTTT
>JAAGKR010003627.1:4107-19350 GCA_011419295.1 Clarias macrocephalus
CCACACTGTTACTTATTGATAAGCTGTAATATTATAACCACTGACCGGTTATTGCATTACAATGGCATAGTTTAAGCAGAAGTGAACAGTAAGTTCTCAGAGTTGATGTGTTAGAAACGAGGGCAAGCATAGGGAGCTAAGTGACTTTGACCAGCGCAAATTGTGATGGCTAAGTGACTGGGTCAGAGCGTCACCAAAGCGTCAGGTCTTGTGGGATGTTCCTGTTACTCACTGGTTACTTACAAAAAGTGGTCCAAGAAGGACAACCAATGAACCAGCAACTGGGTCATGGACACCCAAGGCTCACTGAAGGGTGTGTGAATAAAATGCAATCACATGTAGTCCAATTCATCAGACTAGGGTAGCCTCACGTTTAACTTATAAATCATCATTTATTTATATACACTGTGTGCGTTTACTGTATATATGTGTGCAATATGTGTGAACAGTAACAAAGTAAAAGTCACTCATTACATTTTAAGTATTTGTAATTTATTAACTTTTTGGGGAGCCTTTACTTTTATTCCACAACATTTCAAGGCAAAATGTTGTAATTTCTCCTCCACTACATTATGCGACATTTGTCAATCCTTCTTTGTCATGAGTGAAAAAAAAAAAAATCCAATCAGATTACAGATTCTGACTGATTTTCTTAAACCTTTAAGAAACTTTTTCTTTAACCTGCATTATTGAACACATGCAAAAATGACTCACCACTTGTTGGACAAGTTAAACAGAAATTTCAAACACTCTTTTTTCCAGCCCACCTCTGTAACAATCTGATCCAACATGAAAGCTAATAAGCTAGGTAAGCTCATTTTTGTGCTCGAGGTCATTTTCTTTAATGAATAAATTAGTGTTAGCTTTCAGCAGAGAAATCAGACAGTGTGTGTGTTTTAAATTAATATTTTACCTAGTTACTATGATTACGCCGTGTGCCTCCCCAGATAGTTAACTAAGCGCTTGGTAACTCTTGAGTGGCGATTCAACAAAAGCCATACAAATTGGAGCTACCAACTCACTTTAAGTTGTTAATTAGCGGGCTAGCTAAACAGCTAAATGCTCTCATATCATATCAGCTAAATGCTCTCATATCATGAATTGGTAAACATTCAGTGTTAACACTTAAACTGAGGTAAATAAAAGCAGCTTGAATTAGCTTTACATGCTAATGATGATGCTGTTGACAGCACAGTTGACTAGCAAACTTATAATCCCACAAATTCACCTTCCTCCAGCTGTGATTATAACCTATGCAAAGCTACTGTATCAAACACAGTATTACATCATTACACACCACACATATGAAACATTGATTTAGATACACTGAAGAGTAGGAAACTGATATATGGGATATTTGTTTAAAGGTGTTTTTTTTTATCTTTTGTAGAGAAAGCATGGTAGCCATGTGTAGAGATGTTGATTTAACTATAAATACATCATTAGATCAAATAATAATCTAACAGCCATAAGAAAATACAGTACAGCACAAAATGAAGGTAAGTACTTGTGTGCAGTACTTTTACCTAAAAGTGTAAATTTAAATGTTAGACTTCTACTTTTACTAGAATAAAAGTCATTTTCCTTAGGGTAGTGCTACTTTTACTGAAAACCACCACCAATCCCATGAGAGGTATTTAAGGCTGCAGAGGTGATTAGTCAATGATGTGCAGGTGAATGGAATTACTGAGTCGGTTGTCTGAGAAAGGGGCGTCATAGTCGGCAAGGAATTATGGGAGATGGAGTTCCAGGAGAATAGGACAGCTGTTCATCATCTTATCATTATATTTTTCAATAAAGAGCTAAGGGATAGTCTAGTCATTTCAAATAATTACCCTGGTGAGCAATTAAGGTGCTTCATCTTGCCTCATGACAACATTCAGGAACATAGCAATAAAGCAACACTGATGTTTTTCAGGCCACTAGCCAAGTTAATCATCCAACCTAGACATCAATAATCATGTATTTCACTTACCGATGACAAACTAGAAGGATCTTCCAATAAGTGCATTACAGGCCTGGCAGGTCTAACGATATTTGAATGTCATGGGATACAGATAGTCATTGACTGCACAGGCTCTGTAACAAAGTACAACTAAATTAGATTAGCATTTGCTACTTTTACATTGAAATATATTCATGTGAATGTACATAAATTCCTTTTACAATCTATGCTTTGCATTACCTGATGTGAATAATAATAACTAATCTCTGTCTAAAAAAGTCATATATCTCTTATTCAAGTTTGATTTATATACCAGGCTTATCTTAAATTAATGACAGGCTGGTGAAACCCAACTGAATAAAAATCAGCCCACTTTGAAAAGGAATGTTACAGCAGAAACAGACATTTTAATCCCATATTAAAACATAACCATTATTCATCATGGCTGAAAATCACATCTTGTGCGTCCCTGATTGCTGTGGAAAACGTGCCCATCTGGAGGGAGCGGACGGATGACAAAGTGGCCGTGAGCAGCCGGGCTTTGAGCAGTCCCCCTGCTCATCAGCATAATGAGGGGGATCATTTGTGAACTCACACCATCACTACAGCATTCCCGTAACTCCCAGGAACACTGCTGATGAGACAAGATGAAGCGAGTGTAACACAGGGACGCCAAAGGCAGTCAGATTTAAGTGCTGTCTTTTTTCTTTTCTTCATCACCATATCTTATTCTGGTGCAAGATATGGACAAATCATTGTCAGGTATGGACAACATGGGGAAAAAAAAAAAAAAGATCAAACTCCATGGTCAAACATGGGCAAAGGTCAAAACTATGAAATGGGGGAAAAAAGGGTTGACAAAGAAACCAAGACCAACACATCTTAGAGGTAACATTTCTTTTTATTTATTTATTTATTTTAAAGGAAAATGCTATAAGAACCAGCCAAATATTGTATGATACACTCTATGGACAAAAGTATTTGGCCAAACCTGCAGTGGCATTTTATCCAAACACATACTTTAATATGGAGTTGGTCGCCCTTTTGCGGAGAGCATCCTCTCTCCATGGAAGGCTGTGCACAAGATTTTGAAGTGTTTCTGTGGGAATCTGTAGAGCATTTATGAGGTCTAGCACTGATGTTGGATGAGGAGGCCTGGCTCGCAATCGCCGTTCCAGTTCATCCCAAAGGTGCTCGATGATGTTGAGGTCAGGGTTCTGTGTTTGGGCCAGTCAAGTTCTTCCACACCGAACTCATCAAATCATGTGTTTATAGTCCTTGCTTTGTGCACAGGGGCACGGTCATGTTGGAATGGAAAAGGGTCTTCCCCAACCTGTTGCTACAAAGTTGGAAGCATAGCAATGTCCTAGATGTCTTGGTATGCTCAAGTATTAAGATTGCCCTTCACTGGGGATAAGGGGGTGATTGAAACACCTGAATTCAGTAATTAACAGGTTTAGCCAAATACTTTTGTCCATATTGTGTATCTGGAATAGTAGAATGAATGGTTTTACTTTTTGGAATGAAGTTTCTTTTATTCTTTAGTTCATTAGGCTAAAAAGGTTTGTGGATAAATCACTGTCATAGCCATCTGTTTGTTGATCAGCCCATTCCTAAACTATAGGCATTAATATGGAGTCAGTCCCTTGTTTCCTTCTATAATAGCCTCAACTCTTCTAACAACTTTTAAATGTAAGCAATATCACATTAGACAACATTTGCCAACATTTATCCTAAATGGTTGAACTAACCAACTGTGACTGTCATCCGACAGTTAGTGGCTATCAGTTAGTGACCGACAGCTAGTGTATTTAAAAGTGTGTATTTAAAAATCCATACCTGTACTATGTAGCCAAAAGGTGAGGAGAATAAACAATGGAGGTACATGACCGTCCGAAGTTAATTATGAGATTTACTTCATATTTCCACTTATTTCACTTTCCAATATTAGCAAACTTCCAGCATTGAATCTCTAAATAGAAAGCTAGTGCAATATCTAGGGGGTACAATCCCTTGATCCACACACCAAGTAGTGTCCTTGATCAGGAGTTAGAGAGAGAGTTGGGTCTTGTGTTAGAAGCTAGTTAGCTTTGTAGCTTGTGTTAGCGGTGAACACAACAACATGGATGCTTCAGAGGGAATTTGTAACTTATCAGGTGTGTTTTGTTGCTGAAAGTGATTCTGTGACTGGTTTTGAATGTGGGTTTTGGCAGGCAGCTGTTTTCCGCTCTTTCCAGTACTGCGGGCCGTACTGACCTACATTGCTAGTAACCTAGTCATTGTTGTGCTCTTGAAGTAACTTTGGTAAGCCAGCCACTCCTGGGAAGTTTCACAACTATTCCAAATTTTTGTGATTTGCTGATGTCCAAAACCCTTTGTCACCCTTTCCAGACTGATACATGTCTAGTACTTTGGTTTTCATGTGTTTTGATAGATCAGGGCATGATGTGAGCTCTTTTATCATGCTTTGCTTTGTCGGACAGGTTCTATTTAAGTGATTTCCTGATTCAACAGGTCTGGTAGTAATCTAGCCTGGGTGTGGAAAATTAAATTTAATTTTCACATTGGGTCATTGTATTTACTCTGGTTATCATTGTGTAATTAAAATTTATTTGATGATCTGAATAATTTATATATGCAAAAAAAAATTAATTCCGTCCTCTGGAAGCGCTCGCCCTATCATCCGGAAATCGCTAGTTCGAATCCCGGGTGGTGCCGTAACCTCTCACAGCCGGAGGTCTAGAGAGAGCTGATTGGCCGAGCTCTCTCAGAGGGGAGGGATGAGAGGTTCATAGTGCTCCCACATTAATCACGGCTCTACAACCAGTCAGTGGTGTCTGTGAGCTCACGCAACGGAGGGAGCGGATAGCGCTGTCCCCAACGGTGCGCGAGCGAGCAGTTCGAAAAGATGCCTGGCGTCACGTGGTTCTTCGGCCATCCCGGCTGAGTGGTAGTAGTAGCCTTAATGTGGGAGCCCCCTAGTGACGGGGAGGAATTGGACACGACTAGATTAGGGAGAAAATTGGAGAAAAATAAATAAATAAATAAATAATTTCAATTCCAGAAGGGGGCAAGTGAGCATATGAGCAAGTGAGCATTATAGATCCAGACTTTAGCCCTATTGAGAATCTTTGAGCTCCACTGAGCCCACTCTTAACAAATGAAGAAAAAAAAACCTGGCCACAAGAAATGGAATCAGAATATACAGTGAAGTTAATTATTTATTTCAATAAAAAAACAAAGTGTAATGAAAGGTGTGGTTTACTTACTTGACATGTACAGTATGTTACCGGACACTGACAGGTTTCTGTCTGTAGAGATCAGACCTTGAACAGAGACTCAATTTCGAGGGACAGAACAACAGGTCGTATTTTAAAGATGCATTAAGTTGTCTGGTGAGTTATACACACACATCCTCCATCCCCGCACACAGTTTAAAGTCCTGCTGTATATCAGATGAGCAAGTGTCCATTTTAAGAAGGAGTGCTAGCTTAGCCCAGAAAGCTGCACTGGCAGTGCTCATTATCAAGAAATGATGGTTGGGCTTACACACGCTGGCTGTTATTAATATGCCTTTGCTTGGGGAGGTCGCAGGTTAACTACTATTCCATCTCACCTTGGACGACCTCCAGGAGAACGTGCCTAATAACCCTGTCAACTCCTATGCTGACAATAGCGATTTAGTGAACTCGGGTGTACAGAGGAGACTAGTACTGCTTAAAAACACACAAGACCTTGAGGAAAGTCCTCCTCCAGTGACAAACAGGATGACCCTCAGCCCAAAGGCATGTTGTGCTTGGGAAAGCACTCCAAGGAGGTGACAGTGGGCACACCGGAGACATGGGGCAGCTTTATTGGGATCACATACCGCAGCTGAGATCAATACGGTGATGTAAGCTGGTGAAGGATGGAAAAATAAAGCAGGCGCCCCGCAGCAAAAGGAGCAGATAATTGCACCAGCCATGTGGCTCTGGAGAGCTGCTATCTATTCAAACACATTAGCATGCAGCAGACAAAGGGGCCCGGCGATAATTGGTTGGAAGAGATGAAGATGTATAATGCCAGGCATGCGCTGGGACACGGGACACTGTTGACATCAAATGACTTTGGGTTACAGTAGAGATGTTACTAGGGAAAAAGTCTTGGTGTCAAAAGGAATGGAAAGTTGGAATGTAAGGGTACTGCAGCTGGAAATAACCATAATATAACAGTGATAAAAAAAATATATAAAAAAAAGGAACCTTACATCGTATCACAGAACATGTACTTAAAAAAAATACAATTATGTTTACACAATGAAAACAAAAACAAAGAAGCTATAAAACTGGAATGTTATTATTAAGAAAACAAACAAACAAACAAAAATATGATTTGTACTTTCTGTTACCTTGAAATAATTATTCCAACTCCACCTCAAACCAATTATATGAACTTCAAGCTTAGCCAGACATCAGAAATAAAAAAAAGAAAAAAAGACACTGTGAACTAATTAAAAGATTCCTAGAAAACGAGTGCAAGAAATGAACTTTGAGAATGAGCCAAGACGTATGTAATATATCAGGAGTCCTTTATATTCCAAAACTATAGAGTAGAAATCCCCCACCCCGGCTGCAACAAACGTCTCTGATGAAGGTCATTCATAATGATTAAAATCAGAATGATTTGTAAATGACTCGCGGGACCGAGAGTCCAGTGGCACCTTCAGACAAGGAAATTGCATTAGGAGTGAAGGGCTACGTCGTGGGACTCGCACCTCCAGCCGCATTTCCACAGCCTCCAGCAACACTCCTCCAAAAGACCTGAGTGCAGCACGAGCGAAAGCAGTCGCTGATAAATGGTACAGACGAAGCTTTTTCTACTTTTTTTTTTTTATTGCTGATATGGAATTCCACGCTATTTCGATATATTTCGCCCCAGAGGTTCGAAAAACATGGATTGATAATTAACACCTAGAGCAATGTTTAGAGGTGCGATTTCCCATGAGGGCGCAAAGGGTTAAAATGAAATTTTGTACCATAACAAACAACCGTGCTGGTTTGAAATATATGAGTGTATGACATTAACATATATAGTAGATGTGTTGGGGATGAAAGTGTGTGTATGTGTGTGAGTGTGTGGTGAGAGGGGGTCAGAGTTCGATTAAGGTGACACTGTTGAAGAAATGGAAGTGTCCAAATCCTCAGACTTCCATTTCAGTTCTTCCTGGAGCTGTGGGAATTGTGTTATATTTTAAGGCACGACACTACACTAGACACTATAGAAAAGACCATTTTGGACATGTCGATCATTTCTCAGATTTTTTGTGTCCATGTGATGTCTTCAATAACAATAAATGATCAGAAATTGTTTACATCACTGTTTTCTCCACATAAACACTTTCATCATAAAAAATATTACCTCTGAAGAACCTGCTTCATAAAAAAAGTTGTCATGGTAAGTCATGTATTCCTAAAAAGCTTGTTTCCTAATGTAAATTTGAAATTCTGAGAATGCCTTTATAAGCCTTGTTAGAAACTAAGAATGTGAAAAGCGCTACATATAATGAAAAAGGTGTCATTATAAAAGATGTTGCTATTGGTGAAGGTGGAAAAGACACCATCTATGGGGCAACATTCTTAAACAGGAAAAAAAAAATGGGGAAATTTTTTTTACGGTCACAGCAATGATATCAACCACCCCAGTCAGTAAATTTTTAGTACAGAATTTCATTGTGCCTAGGTATATATGACAAGAAAAATCTTGAATCTTGGTTCAACCACAACTAATAGCCCACAAACAAGTCACCCATGAAATATACACTGCTTCCGCCCCACCCCAAAAATAAATAAATAAATAAATAAATAAAAACGTTTATATGCTCTAATACTGTATTTTGCACAATGTGGTGTCCGGTTTGTGTGTGAAAACGATTCCTTATGTACCTAGAACCATGCTTTACAATTTGAGTCCTCGAACATAGCCGTGTCTTCAGGGAAGAAAAACTCCATAGATGTGATAACCCGGTAATTCGGTATATTCAGGTCCCCAGGTGACGTTATATTATTGCCCCAATAATATTGCTGAGTCTAGACCTGACCAACTGAGGAAACCCTCAGAGGCTTGTACAGTGTGCACTATGCATGATTGGTGCATCACTTCCCCTGAAATGCTCATTGATGGAATAGCGTCACTCTGGCCACATTTTTTTTTGTCACAAGTTCTTGCATGATGTGGCTTGAAAGTGTATGTAAAAAAAAGTCCAAAATGTTTGTACTATTGCCTCTATACACTACTACAGTTGATTTTAAATGAGGCAAATACGTTTGTTTGAAGGGTTTAACAAAATCCCAAATATTGCATTAAATATTTAGTAATAATATAAATTTTTACACAATCCCTGCATTTTACAGACTTTAATGCAATTTGACAGCTACAGTAACAAAATGCTATATTTCCTCCCTTTAGCTACATTGCCATTCCTTTACTTCAGCCACCTTTCACTGGGGTTTTCTGCATACTGTACATGAGCCCTTCCTTTCGTTCTCTGTGTTCTTTTCTTTCAATTATTCTGGTACAAATTATCCCTGAATTAGTATTTTGCAGGCATTAAAAAAAAAGTTTTTTTTTTTTTTTTTTACATTTTAATCAATTAATTTTAGCCAAGTCTAGTTAGTTTTTTCTTAAGTGGTCTGCATTTGAGGTAGACCCTCTGTCTTTTACATACTGTACATATCAGAATCTCTTGATTATAGACTTTTCAATGCTATGCCTTGAGTTTTTTATGAGTGTATGAATGTGTTCGCTGTTCCTAAAGTTTTGATCTCTCTGATAGGTTTGTTTTTAAAGCCTAGTGATGGCCTCCTTCACATGCATCGGCACCAAATTCGACTGCATATTAAATATTCCCATATAAAGCTACCAAATTCCAACTGAGGACTTGGAACCAATGCCAGACTTTTTATCCTTCTAATTTGTCATGGAATAACTAAGAAACAAGTGACTGTCCTGGTTATTCATCACCTTGCTTCAAAATGTTTCAAATCGGAAATCCCTTTGAACTGTTGTTTTTGTGACAACTAATCATATTTACCTTACACTAATTCACTATTATACTATTGCTTCCTTGTCAAAACGAAGGGACATTGCTAAAACCGTGCACGCTAAAAATCTTGTTGCTCTAAATTACATTTCTTTGTCTTCTTCCTTCTGCCCTAAAGGTATGCAAACTTTTGCACTCGACTGTATCTCATCTAGAAATATTCAGGTCAGCCACCCCAATATTCAGCCCACACCTGCGTACTTCAGCCAAATTGTGGAAATGAGAACAGGCACAAAAGGCAGCCGATTGCTATGTGAGAGTGCAGCTTCACATCAATGACGCTGTGAGGCTTCAGTTAATCAATTGGTCTCGTATTAAATGACTTCAAACAACGGAAGTTGGATCAGGTGTGGCTCCGGCCTGGATGGAATGAAAACCCGCAGCCAGCCGAGTGCTTTGTGGATAGAAATATAAACTCTTGTCCTAAGACGTACTAATAAAGCAGGTCAAACATTTCGTAGGACCAAATAGTGGAATGTTCCTGACTGGCCAAGTCCATCGCCTGACCTGATCTGTACTGAGCTACACACTGACTCCAGACCAGACTCAAGGCAGAAATCCTCCTTAAAATGCAGGAACTAAAAACTGTGCTGAAGAATGTCAAAAACTAGCATGAATTCTCAAAGAACTATCATGAAATGCATCAAGCTAAACATTCATTCATCTTTTATACTTCTTATCCTATACAGGATCACAGGAAGCCTGGACAGGGTGCTGATCCATCACACTACTCATTCACACACTATGGGGAATTGACTTCTCTTTGGACTGTGGGAGGAAACCAGAACACCCAGGGGAAAACCACGAAGCATGGGGACAACTAGCAAGTTCCATGCACACAGACTCGACCTGGGAATTAAACCCTCGACCCTGGAGGTGTGAGGCCACAGTGCTAAACGCTAAGCCACCATGCCACCTCATGCTAATCATTTCAACAATATATTGTCTGTTATCAAAAAATCTAAGAAAAATAATAAGAGAAAGAAAGTTAGAGAAACAAGCAAAAGAGAAAAAAGATTGCTCAGAAAAATAAACACATTTGTGTGGTGGTCTGGTAAATCCCAATAGACGTAGTCCTGACTGAGCTCTGGAGAAATATATATATATATATAATTTTTTTATTTTGACCAAAATGTGATTTTTTTCTGCCTATAATTCCTGCCCGGCCAAACATGTTTCCATTCAATTTAAGATATTGAGAATATTTCCCTGGATTCTTTAATGGATTATTACTATCATAAATCATAAATTACAGCTGGCAACAATTCTTTTAACCTGAAGATATATCTCTTAGTTATGGAAATTTTTTGAGAGGTAAATTATTGGACTGCATCAAGCAAAGAAAACAACTAAGGAGACTGCTGAAACTACTGGAACTAAGTTAAGAACTGTTCCGTGTATTAGTAAAACCTGGAGGGATAATGCTGAACTGTCAACTTTGAAGAAGAAATGTGGTTTTATGAAAATCATTAAAGATCAGAGATCACTTAAACTCTTGGTGAAAAAAAAATGACAGTAGAAATTATAGCTGTGCACATGCACAATGTGATGAAAATTCACAGGATTTGGGACTAAACAGCTGTGTGGCCTCATGAAAACCATTTGTAGGCAAGACTAATTAGAATAAAAGCTTCTAATTGCTGACGAGCATTAAGATTGGAGACATGGAAAAGGTCATGTGGCCTGAATCCAGAGCAATGGACACATCGGAGTAAGAAGGGAAGCGCATAAAGCGATGCACCCATCATGCATAGTGTCCACTTACAAGCCTCTGGAGGAAGTGTGATGATCTGGGGTTGCTTCAGTTGGTCAAGTCTAAGCTCAGCTTTGCTATGTGGCAATAAAATGAAGTCAGCTGACGACCTAAATTTATAATTAATGACCAGGTTATCACATAAATGTTTTTCTTTTCTTTCCTGATGGCATGGTCAAATTTCATAACAACAATGCCCAAGATTTATCAGGCTTAAACTACTCCAATTGTAGTGTATACTCTTGTGTTAGTGCATTGTGGACTGCTGTTTTCATTCAGGAGCAAAGAAAAAAAAAAAAGAAAAAAAATATATATAATAATTTTTTATTGTTCCAGAATAGAAAAGAAAGACTTAAGCCAATCAGATTTTCTTCTGAATTTATTAGAAAAAAATAGAAAATTTTATATATTACACTACAAAAGACATTTACACAAACAAAAACGCACAATAAAAGGGCGTAGACAAATAATCACAACAGCAACACAACATTTTTTCTGTGCTTGTCACTTTTTTTTTTTCCTTGAAACAATTCTGATCCTAAAATATTTGTGGCTTATGACAGGATAAAACATATTTATGCTTAGAAAATATGTTCGAGCAAACCTCACCTCAATATCATGCACATTTTCTTTTCATGCCTGTTCCATCTGAATCGTCTGTTTCTCTCCTACATGCCGGTGTTAATAAGGAAGATCTCAAGAGGCCCCGTGGCGTTCTGTAAAACCCTCAAATGTGGTTTGAGTCACATTTTCAGTGATCAGATGGTAGGATCTGTCAGGCTTTTCAGCAATTAAAAAGCTCACAAACAGGTTTGTCTTGTTGATGGTATAAGGTAATTCTCATCCAGGTTGAGATCTTGCAAATCATGTTTGAAAACTACGTACGCCAATTTAAAATTCAGAAACGGTCTTTCACTGTGAGAGAGGCGTATAGGGTGCATATAGTTCATGTTTAATGGTTTACCTGTGCTTTAACTTCGAATTAGTTTTAGATCAAAGAACAATATCAGTCCAAAGATACAGAAATTAAAGGTCACTTCTGAAATGAAGGATTGCTTAATTTATCCTTGGCCCTTTTTTTGTAATAAAACTAGATTTAATTTGAGGTTAAAAAATACAACTTAAATAAAAACACTTAGCAGAACATGCTGCTGGTTAAAGAGTGAATATTCAATGCAGTAAAGAGGTTGTCTAAGGTGCTGACAACAGAAAAAAAAAAGAACAACAAACTTTCCATAACAGTTCGCAGACATTAATGTATTCGTATAAA
This sequence comes from Clarias macrocephalus, assembly GCA_011419295.1. Classification (NCBI taxonomy): domain Eukaryota; kingdom Metazoa; phylum Chordata; class Actinopteri; order Siluriformes; family Clariidae; genus Clarias; species Clarias macrocephalus. Next base: position 16,154 of record JAAGKR010003627.1, read on the forward strand.
TCATCTGTAGTGTGTGCTGATGTTCGGTTTGTTCTCCTTCACATCCCTTTTTTTTTTAACAATCTTTGCAAAAACATCAACAGTTAATCTCCATGTGTACTGTACTACTAAATAACGCAATATTCGTAATGAAAAATCACCTTACAAGTGATTCGAATGCCTTCCGGTTGTGCTCCAAAGCACCACACAACTGAAATGGTTTGTTCTGCATTATTAGTTTTTGGGAAAACGTGTTACATAATCATAAACTGCGAAACTATTTTGTCTTAACTGATGGGACTCGGCCCAGCACATTCAGTTAGCGTAGAAAATAGTTTATACTAACTGCTAAATAAGTGGAAGCACTTAGAAACTAAATGGAAGATGAGACGAATAATGTCCGTGTGCTTGCTGAGTCTCAGCGCTGTTTATAATACAAGCGAAACTTCGCACTAAGCGGTTTGAACCTGCGTGGTCCTCGTTCCTCGACTGTCCGGTGTGCTCGTGGCACAAAGCACACAGCACTTGTTACAGTAAACATTACCTCATTAATCTATGCTGCCCATGTGATGCTTTGGTTTGACTACAGTTTCCTCTAGCAAAGATTTAATAATGACCGTGAAAGTGGAAAATAATCATGAGCGGCCATAGAAGAGCTGTTTATCTGTACTGACATTCAGGGAGAATACTGACCTCCATAACTCAGGTTCATAAAGATACTCAGAGCTACTGTTTGTTTTTTTCCCTGTATAATTATATTATTTGTAATGAACTGCAGACAAACAGTAGTAAAATCAGATGCTAGTTAAGTTTGGGTGGAATGAAATAAATAGAAATCAATAGCACAAAGCCACTTGTAGAATTCATACATCGAGTGTAAAATGACCTGCTGTTACTCAAAAGCACTATAAACATTTCTTATTTTTATGTCAACATCTTATTACTAATGTTTTCCAGCTAAAAGTATATGAACCCCACATGAACGAATTGCTTTAGCTAACTGTACACTATTTACACATACAACTTTACCATAACTGGTGCCAAATATTTGTTTTTGAAGCCTGATACTTTTTTTTTTTAAACAGATTTCCCCCCTGGATTAAGACACGTACTGTGCAAATGCAAACTGTACATACGCGACCATTTCTTCGTCCACGTCCAAAAAGAAAATGAAAATCAGTATCAAGCGTGAAATCTAATATTGCTTTGTAATACACAGCCGCTTCCTCCTTCGCCGATTGATATGGTGCAAGTCTTACTGCATGACCTTTCCTCCGAGTGAACTTGTGGAATAACATCTGTCAACGTAGGTAGACTGGAGATTTTGTGGATTTCTGGAGGTAATAATATCGTTGCATGAGGTTTTGAAAAAGTGCTATACATTCAGCCGGGAGACTCCCACCAGCCGCTCAGTGGTCCTACCTGGAAATGTGCCACACTTTTCCAAATGTTTCATTGCCGACACGTCTGACTCGGTCCTGTCAGAGCTGTCAAGAGGCTGACGAGCTGTGCATAAACACACGCACGCACGCATGCACACACACACACACACACACACACATACACATACACGCAACTCTGTCCAGTCATTGAATCGATCCTCATTTTGCTCTGCAGGAATATCGAGTTGTTTCCCTTTAAGAGTTTAGTTGTCCCATATTCAATAAATAAGTGTCCCTGGTGAAAAAGTGCTAGGCTACTACTGTAGATCTCCAGCTCTAAGAGCTGCCTCAGACAGGAATAGTGGCATTCGTCATCTGGACTCGCATCTCCTGGATGCTGTTCAGGATCTTTTTCTGGTGCCCAGCCAGAGTGACTCCAACCCTCCTTACATCTCTGTAAAACAGCCAATAGTATAATTAAACACTTCTATAGTTGTTGTAAAACATCAGCTGCTATTAAATAAGGAACAGGGCATGCTCCTATAGGCGGCACGGTGGCTTAGTGGTTAGCACTGTCGCTTTGCAACTGTAGGTACTGGGTTCGATTCCCACAAGTCTGTGTGCATGGACTGCATGTCCTCCCGGTGCTACAGTAGCTGGGTTTCCTCCGGGTTTCGTCCCATAGTCCAGAGATTAGGCTAAGTGTTTCCAAATTGCCCGTACTGTAGATGGCCCTCTGGAGAAGGAAATGGCAACCCACTCCAGTATCCTTGCCAAGAAAACCCCATGGACCGCATCTAGGAAGACCTGGAATGCTACGGTCCACAAACAAATTCCGCTATAGGTGATTTGCCCCATTATATGTTGTCCGCAAACCTCTGTTACTGTTTAACTTTGAAGCAGCTATAAACCGTCCCTACACCAGCCCTTTTCGTTCTATTGAAATTACGGCCAAAAAGTCACAGCTTGCTAAATTAAAGAGAAACGGCAAAATCCCTCCATCCTGAAAGCGCTGACACTGAGGTATTTATTTATTTCTTTTATTTAAAAAAGCTAAATGACATAAGCCTCCCAAGAAATTACAACATATTAATGATTACACAACATAATCTTTTTCTTTCCTTTTTTCAAGCATCATACAGGACAATAATGTATTTTCTCAAAACAAGCTGTTAATCTTGCAGCTGGCACTGTCATGACATAACTTTCATTCATTCATTCATTTTCTATACCACTTCTATACCTGTAAAGGGTTGCAGGGAGCAACTGACTTCAGGCATGAGGTGGGGTAAACATCAGACAGGTTCCAATCCAACGCAGGGCACACACACTCATTCACAGAGAACGGGCAATTTGGGACCGCCAATCAGAACGCCTACTCTGTCATGCCTTTGGACTGCGGGAGGAAACAGGAAAATCCAATGGAAACCTTCACACACGGGCAGGAATTGGACCCTCGACCCCGGATGTCACAGTGCTAACTACTACACCACCATGCCACCATGTCAAAACAATCAGAATACAAATTCAGGAAATTAAGTATATACATATTGGAATCATATGCAAGCATTTGTTTTTAAATGATCTTACACCAAACATTTGAAATCAAGCCCACAAATATTGAATCAAGAGCTGTTTATTATTAAATGGTAAGTGACTGCGAAAGTGAAAATGTTCCTTATCCATTGTAATTAAGGACTTGTTTCACACCACATATTTTATTAATACTAAATCTGTTTGAGATTTTTTCCCTCCAGGCTTAATGGTTTTACCATTCTTCAACAAGTACAGCACTATTCAAGATTATTATCAGAATCTGATCCTTATTTTAACTGT
>JAAGKR010003627.1:19370-71868 GCA_011419295.1 Clarias macrocephalus
CACACACACACACACACACACACACACACACACACACACACACACACACACACACACACACACACACATACACATACACGCAACTCTGTCCAGTCATTGAATCGATCCTCATTTTGCTCTGCAGGAATATCGAGTTGTTTCCCTTTAAGAGTTTAGTTGTCCCATATTCAATAAATAAGTGTCCCTGGTGAAAAAGTGCTAGGCTACTACTGTAGATCTCCAGCTCTAAGAGCTGCCTCAGACAGGAATAGTGGCATTCGTCATCTGGACTCGCATCTCCTGGATGCTGTTCAGGATCTTTTTCTGGTGCCCAGCCAGAGTGACTCCAACCCTCCTTACATCTCTGTAAAACAGCCAATAGTATAATTAAACACTTCTATAGTTGTTGTAAAACATCAGCTGCTATTAAATAAGGAACAGGGCATGCTGCTATAGGCGGCACGGTGGCTTAGTGGTTAGCACTGTCGCTTTGCAACTGTAGGTACTGGGTTCGATTCCCACAAGTCTGTGTGCATGGACTGCATGTCCTCCCGGTGCTACAGTAGCTGGGTTTCCTCCGGGTTTCGTCCCATAGACCAGAGATATAGACATTAGGCTAAGTGTTTCCAAATTGCCCGTACTGTAGATGGCCCTCTGGAGAAGGAAATGGCAAACCACTCCAGTATCCTTGCCAAGAAAACCCCATGGACAGCATCTAGGAAGACCTGGAATGCTACGGTCCACAAACAAATTCCGCTATAGGTGATTTGCCCCATTATATGTTGTCCGCAAACCTCTGTTACTGTTTAACTTTGAAGCAGCAATTAACCGTCCCTACACCAGCCCTTTCGTTCTACTGAAATTACGGCCAAAAAGTCACAGCTTGCTAAATTAAAGAGAAACGGCAAAATCCATGCCACCATGCCACCATGTCAAAACAATCAGAATACAAATTCAGGAAATTAAGTATATACATATTGGAATCATATGCAAGCATTTGTTTTTAAATGATCTTACACCAAACATTTGAAATCAAGCCCACAAATATTGAATCAAGAGCTGTTTATTATTAAATGGTAAGTGACTGCGAAAGTGAAAATGTTCCTTATCCATTGTAATTAAGGACTTGTTTCACACCACATATTGTATTAATACTAAATCTGTCTGAGATTTTTTCCCTCCAGGCTTAATGGTTTTACCATTCTTCAACAAGTACAGCACTATTCAAGATTATTATCAGAATCTGATCCTTATTTTAACTGTAATTCTGTTTGGTCTGTGAGAATAACAGTGATTATGACATGGTTAAACAAAACCTGTCATTGGATCAGTTCAGCCTGCAGTACATACAGATCTTTTTTTTTTTTTTTTAAATCATCTTAATAAAAGTGAGCAAATAAATATCAGTGAAGAAAAGTTACTTGTCATGTTTTACGAAATATCTGCCTAATAATATACTGTAGATGAAGAATAGTGCAATTAAAAGCCCAAAAGAAATCTAAATCTTTCCACAATGAAATGGTTTTGCATTTTTAATGGACATTTTTAATCTGTGTTAATGTGCATCAGATTATTCCCATGATCACTTTGTCAGGAAATGACAACGGGGGGGACTTACTCTAAGGTCATCTGAGTGACTACATCCAATGAAGTGTATCCACTTTCCATGAAAAGCTCTGTGTATCGACCCATTTTTATGGCATCTAACCATTCCCCTACAGAGCTGAATGCACAAAGCTCTGCACTGCCATGCTCCACTAATAAATTGGACACCCTGTGGGAAAGACAAATGGACTGTTGAAGGAATAAATGCATAAATCTAACATTAGCATGCTATATGAAGATTGTACAGAAAAAAGATGAACACAAGCCTAAATGGATGTTTCTTGTGCATGCATGGAGAGCCATTTTAATTATGCAAACATTAAAATTGGTCATTATGATAGCACAGTTAGATCTTTATTTATTCATTATTTTTGATTATATTCGAACTGCAAAGTATATACACAGTAAATATGATCAATAATAATGCTCAATATATATATATATATATATTTAATCCTTTTTTTTGTCAATATTTTGCCATAAGGGCAAAATAGCGTAATTGAAAAATTATATTTAAAAACACACAAAAAAAGAAATCCCCCACTCTAAATGATTGTAATTAAATGTAACATAACTCCATAAGACAATTACAGAAAATAGATTCCCGCATGTTAAAAAAAGCACAGAGTGATTCGCAATGCAGAAAATATATCTGATACCATGTAATCACCGTAATTGGAAGTCATTTGTACGCTGTCACTTCCACTTAACTCGGCATTAAATCATGAAGTACCGGCGCTTATTTGTTTCAAGTGTCATTAAATCGTGATTTCCTGTGTCACCCATGTAACAAAAGCTGTGAACGCTGCATTATCGGCATTTTGCAGACATGACATGGTTTTTGTGCTCACCGACACAGATCGCCAAATACCAGAATTTACTTTACAGAGAGCTGGATCTGTGCTTATACAATAAACAAAGCGGAGGTGAAAAGCATATAGGGACAGACAGCAAGCAAGAAGCAAATGAGAATGAGAGCGAGCACACGAAATGCCAGAAACTAGTGAAGTGAATAAACGCAGCGTAAGCAAGATGTTGCTTTTCTACCTGTTAGAGGGATTGACCAGGCTTTTCAGACTGCTTGGGTTGCGTATGAGCTTGTCCAGGAGGCTCACTATCTCATCAAACTTGGGCCGGCTGTTCCTGTCCTTCTGCCAGCAGTCCATCATGAGGTGGTAGAGAGCTGTGGGGCAGTCCATAGGGCCTGGCAGCCTGTAGCTCTCCTCTACAGCCTTTATCACCTGATATATAGAGAAAAATACATCAAACAGCATGCACCATAGGAACACCATCCAACTTTTACTTTTTTATCTATTCATAATATTATACTCAATCTGGCTTACAGTATGTCAAACTGTCAGAGTCGGCCAGCAAGCTGTTTTTGTACCTTCGCCTTGTATTTATATGACCTGAACACTGAGGGCCAATAACTAGACACTGTATTTGGATCAAGTGCTAATACAAAACAAATAAAAATGATAGATGTTGGTTATAATGTCAAATAAAACTCATAGGGTATTACAGAAGGTTCACATGGCAAAAGTGCATAAACGTCGATCAGCCACAATATTTACGCCACACAACATTAGCACTTTAACATTGATTGTCAATGATAAACTTGTGACAGGATCATGGGCAATCAAGAGTTACCCATGCACGCAGAGACCAAAAGCCAACTGTCGATTGAACCGAAAAGCTAATGCAGCGCAGAGCTCCAAAAGAGTCAACACTAACCACAATAGAAAGGCACCGGAACACCCAGTGCACTACAGCCCGCCATGTATATGAGCCCAAGGCCACCGACCTGGCCATCAAATTCACAGACCACCAACAAGTTTCTAGTGCTGCTCTGAGTTTCGTCCCACAAAACTGCCTATTCTTCTCATCAGGCAACAGAAGAACTGCTCAGTCAGTAGGACCCAATAGAGAGGACACGAAAGCTGTAAAGATACAGTTTGCATGCAAGTGTTCTCCACATCATAATCTGATACCTTTGGAAAATCACAAATAGCAAAATTTTTTTACAGTACCTGGTATAGATTTTCAATTACACAAATACCCAGCAAACACAACTAGTTTACGACTGTACCAGCCAGCTATCATGGTTTGTTTAGTGTAGAATAGGTATGAACTCCATGACGAGAAAAGATCTGCTTGTTTTTATTCTGTCATGCTCTACAGTAAGTGTTCCGTTTCTCTGACTGTCTACCTGTTCAAATGTACTCTAGCCTCTTTCATGAACAGAGTTGGGATGTGATTATGTTTGACATCTGAGTTGGTGTATAATGCAGGCATGCTTTTGTGCCGCTTCTGACGCAACACTGATTGAGAATTACCATTACAGGATTGTCACGAAGATTTAAAAAAAAAAAAAAAAGCTCTGACATGTCTTTCCGATTTATTTCTCATGTTTTTTTTTTTCATTCTTAACAAAAAACTCAAAAACTTATGTGCACTGTTTAAAAAATTAATAAAAAGTTGATTAATAAAATATTGAAAAACGTCAGTGTAAACTTATAAGTAATTCTAGTTAGATTAGATGCACAACAGAAAAAGTGACAGTTGTGAACTAGTTAGATGAAAAGCAAGTTTTTTTTTTTTCAATATTCATAAACTTTCCCCAAATGTATATAACAAATCCGTTATATTGATTACACGCAGTTAGATTGAGAGGTATGCTGATGGTCTATAAGTTTCAGAAGCTTGCAGGATCAGACTGCTGCACTGGGCGTGATGCCAAACTCTCATCTCTCTCTCTCTCTCTCTCTCTCTCTCTTAGCCTCCAACAAAATTCTCTCGCAATGTTGGCAAAAGGAGAAAGCCAAAACAAGAGCGGCTCAGAAACCAATCCCCGGCAGCAACGTCTAGCAGAAAAAGAAAAAGGAGAGAGCAAGTGCAAGTGTGAGAAAGGCAGAGAGAGACATAGTCAGAGGAGAAGAGACAGGGTGGGAGCAGGGGAGAGTGAGCTGAGTACAGCAGAGCGAGAGATCTGAGGCAGCTCTCATGAAGGCCTTAAATAAAACATCAAATAACTTTCTCCTTCCCAAGCGTGTGAAACAGATTAATGATGGAGAGGAGAAGAGGATCTGAGGCGCGAATGAAGTTGTCACTGGCTGGCTAGGAGGGGAGAAAAAAGGTCAGTTCTGCTTGACAACAACATGACTTGAAATTGCACCTCCTTTAGGGACCTTCTCGGAAAACTTCTGCATTGTGTCCTCCTTTTTAATGCTGCTCTCGCACAGACACAGACGTGAGACATCATACGTCTAATATGACATGAACGTTTATATAACGGAGAACAAAAGAATGTCGCATACTGCAACATTCAATTATGTGACCAATAAAAAAATAGAATTAATTAGGGGACTAATTAAAAACTGTCCCCTACCAGCATCTCTGTGACTCAGCCACGCTTTGTGCAGCTTCAGATTGTGTTTCGCAGAAGCATTAAAAATGGGTCTGATCTGAAACTCTAACACCTCAGGCAAAGTTCACGGAGTTCACTGCAGTCAGAAACCCAGCCTAATTCTGACTACATTTCCAGCGATCCCCTGCATCTATGAAGGTACTGTTCATAGACTATCAGCCTTTGACTCGCCCACTGGGTGTTCGACTGTTGAATATCGCATCCCCCTTTAAACCACTCTGTATTGTTGTCGATGCAGCTCCCATCCCCATTAACCATTCTCAATAATGTCAGCTAAACCCACCATTTGACTGCACACAGGACCCCATTTTTCAGCCTCCCGGTGGCAGACCACATCTCAAATGCTATTCACACACACACACACACACACACACACACACACACACACACACACACACACACACACACACACACACACACACACACACACACAGAATTAAAATGGCTTGGGAAAACAATTACGCCATCTCCACCGTGGATGAATAATTGGTAGTCAGTTTTCACCAAAGACTTGGCACAGAATTCATCATACACTAAGATGACCTGGTTGTAAAAATGAATAAGCTTGGTGTCTGTGTCTTTTTTTCTGAAATGTATCAATTAGCTTGTCTATGTTCACCAAGGTTTTTTTTTTTTTGCCATTATTGTGGAAATGAGTATCTGTGCAGGAATACACTCAGTGTACGAAATGAATTCAGAGGCAATAAAAATATTGACTCTGAATAGTGATATACAGCAGACACAGTATATGATTATTTTCTAGAGCAAATCATTTACAACTTGAACATATGCAGATTTAGGACACTGCAGCAAGATTATACAACACGTTATACAGCAAGATTCAATAAATGCAATACCGCTCAATATCCATGCTTTCAATAGAAATGCAGAACGACAAAATATTCACTTATGCCGTTTCATTATTTATGCTTACTTGACTGACACATTTCACTTCAAAGGAACGCATTTATAAGGCATTTTGTGACAGATTTACACCGCATCTCACAGAAGGTAATAAACTTACGTCTTGATTGCTCATCTCCCAGTAAGGTCTTTCACCGTATGACATCACCTCCCACATGACGATCCCATAGCTCCAGACGTCGCTGGCTGAGGTGAACTTCCTGTAAGAGATCGCCTCTGGTGCTGTCCATCTGATGGGAATCTTCCCTCCCTGAACGGCAAACGGAGCAATAATCATGAGAAACGTTCCATGTCGAAACATCTTTAGGAAGACCTCTGACTTTCTATACACAGATGAGAAAACCAGCGCGTCACGTGGCTAAATATGGTAATAGCAAGAACGCGGCACATGGACGTCTGCCATTCTGAAGCTCTCAGAACCTATTAGTGAAGTACATCTCAATTTGCTGCTCCTCAGTCTGCGCGCACACAAACAAACACACATGCGCACACTACTGTGACATGCCAAGGTGGAAAAAGGGGAAATAATAATCAGCTGAATTACAGACTCTGACACTGAGCTACTAATTATCTCTCTTTCAAAGCCAGGATCACTCGGTTCTGTTTATTAATGCCAAATTCAGACTGGCATTTAAAGCTCTGCTGTAGACCTTAGCTGCACTCAACGCAATCACAGCAAACATTCACCTAATAGTATTATGAACTCCCACCGTTTGATGTAATGCTGTCAGAGAAACGGTGAGCTCTAGTTCAATACTCACTACAAACAGAAAGAGGAAAAGCAAGTGATATTGAGCAGGAGTGTGCTAAAGGCTGTTCAGCTCTGACATAAATGGATGTGGAGTGCTGGTTTATGGCAGGGAGGTCAGCCGGTTAGCCGGATAATGCAAGTCAGCACGTACGCGGGTGGTGTAGGCCGCCTCCGGGTCATCTTCTAGCACTCGAGACAGGCCGAAGTCGGACACCTTACACACCAGGTTGCTGTTAACCAAGATGTTGCGGGCGGCCAGGTCGCGGTGCACGTAGCCCATGTCGGAGAGGTAGCGCATGCCCGAGGCAATGCCACGCAGCATGCCAACCAGCTGGATCACTGTAAACTGCCCATCATTCTTCTGCAGGGTGAGACATGAGGACATTTGACATGTAAGAAGGTGATAATAAAAAGAAATTAATCAGATCAGGGACACAAGGCCAAGTTGCACTGAAAATATTTCTGACACGCTTTCTGATTTGTTGTCTCGTTGAAATAAGTGACTCCAATATTGACCGAATCTTAAACCGAAAAGATTTTTATTATTCTAGCCAGCTTCTCAGAGGGTCATTGAATTGGCCATTGGAGTGACAGCTACAGCTGCTGTACATCATTTATATTCACGCATGCCGCAATCATGATAATAGTTTTCCATGAATACATTCATGATACAAAGTGATCATTACAAATTTATGTTATGTTGGTATTAATAAACATGTGCTACAAACTTGCTTGCGGCGTGTTCATTAATAGATCTGTGAAAGTTTCATCCCGACAGAAACATTATCACAGACGCCACCATGAGAAACTGGTTTTTAGAAAGAGATGGATCTGTCCTGCTGTGAACTATTAGACAAAAAAAAAAAAAAATTGTTGGGAACAAAATCTAATTTATTAAAAATGGGTAGGGCACAAGCCTAGTGTAAGACTATAACAATTAAAACAAGCTATAGACAAAAAAACTGGATGAAATAAAGACACAAAATGTTAAATTATAGTGGATAGAGGAAAAAAAACACACACACACACCTTTAAAAAAGTGTCAAGAGATCCGTTCTCCATGTACTCTGTAATGATCATCACTGGCTTGCCTAAAGGAAGTAAAGACAACAAAGCAAGTAAAGACAACTACTTTCGGCATGAAGGATGAAGGACTCATTTATTGTAAGAAAGACATCATTTAATAAAACAAAATTATGAGCGTTCAAATCCAACCGGGACTTGAAGACTTCAAGCACAGCACGCTGATGAGACTCGTAGTTAAAGTTAAATATTTTAACAGTGGTGCAATCATTTTAAAGAAGGCTGTATGTGAACGGATGACGACAGCGGCCGAGGTGTCTCTGAGCCCACGGCACTTGTGGAATGCCGAATCCTTGCAACACGACGGATGACGGATAAGTTCATCAGTGTAGCAGGAATAAAGGTAGTTTTTACTCTAATAACTGTTCTGTCATTCTGTGCAATACGAAAGTCCTGGTTTGACTTGAACGCCCCTCGTACATTGTCAAATCATTTGTAGCGCAATAATGGTAACATACTGTAAACTTGATTGTAACATATACTTTCCATACGATGTAGCAGCAGAGAAAACTACATTAAAAAAGTAAGATATAGACGGCCAACACTTACTTTTCGTGACCACGCCCTCCAGGTGGATGATGTTAGGGTGATCAAACTGGCCCATGATGCTGGCCTCGGCCAGGAAGTCTCGCCTCTGCTTTTCAGTGTACCCAGCTTTCAATGTTTTAATCGCCACCACGATCTCTCTTTTCCCTGGCAGTCTCAGTGGCCCACTACACACCTCTCCAAACTCACCTGACAAACAGCACACAGTCAACAATAAGGACAAGAAGACTGAGAGGGACAGGTAAACATGCCTTATCAAGTTAAGACTTTGAAAGAGACCATGCGAGATATACGGCAAGTCGTTATCGGCGCCAAGCCGTTTCCGTTTTCACATGTCTACTTTACACCGCTGAGTTATGAGCCGAGTATTTTTTATTGCGAGTTTTGGCTTGAGCTCTATATCAAGTTTATGTATATCCTTGACTTTATGGTACAGTAACCCAAAAGCGTCGTTCTGTTGAGTGTACACAAAAAACGGATGTGAAATCTCAAAGCAGCCTTCCACCTTCCAGTCATTCAATCTGCAGCTTAATTCGAATTTGCTTTTAGAGCCTTGCTGTGTTTTCTCACTTACCAGCTCCTATCACACGCTCTATTGTAATGCAAGAGACATCAATCTCCTTAGCAAACTCGTGGACAGCTTGGTTGGGATCTTCGTAGGTGTGAGGATCGATGTACGTTCGCACTCCAGGGAATTTGACTAAGAGGGAAGTGAAATCGAGAGGAGAAAAACAAATAAAGGGAAGAAAGGATATCATGTACACTCGTCACTTTATAGGTTTTTTTTAATTTTTTTTTTAACAGAGTTCTACAAGAAGGCATGAGGGAATGGAAAAAGTTGGGTATAAAACAAGATCCCAAATCAGAATCAATGCTAAAGTGCAACACAGTGATGGATTTGGACATAACTGTATCTTGAAGCATTTGTGTTTCTTTTTTTGCACATTTAAGGGAACGATTGTGATAAAATCTACTTTGCACTAACAGTGTTAATCAGACTTCTGAGAGACATTCTGTCTTCACAGTTATAAGATTCTTTTAACAGTGCATGTTTAGTACATGCCTAGTGCATATGCATTTGAATGAGTTATTACTGAAAATATAACAACGCAAACAAGCAAAATGGATTTGTTTTTCTTTCCCTCATAAAGTCACTTTGAAATATTACAACCAGGTTCTTAGCTGAAATCTGTGGATGTGCTTTTCTGTGATGTCTTACTGTGGCCATTGTGGAAGTGCATTTTCTCCTCGTCGGGATCCTGCTTTGCTTTACTGTAGCCACAGCGCCTGGCAAACAGAACACCATTCACAAAACTGTGGTCAAATACAAAACAAAAAAAAAAACACAGAGACATGCCTTGCTAGTAAAATCTTATAATCGCTCTTTTTTTTCTCCTTTTTATTTGTCTCATTCTGTTTTCTCTTTGGATGCAGCACTGCTAAATGAATCTGCTCTAACAGCTATATGAGGCGTTATTGGACAAAGAGCGACAGGTGACAGAAAAAGACAACAGATAAGCAGGTAATGTCTTTATCTGGGTTACAGCACATGTGCACACGCAAGTGTTACACTGGAGACAAGCCGTGGAAGTTCAGCAGACCACTGCGCTGATGTATAACATGATTTAGGTTTTGCTCTTTTGCTCAACGTTCTTTGTGCAATGATCCTAGGAAATAAAATAAAGGTCATTATTGCACTGCTTTTTTTTTTTTTTTTGGTAGTAAAGCAACAGTGAAACTTCTATTTTCAGCCAATCTTCCATACGTATTTTTCGACTGCACAAAGGAACTGACAAAAAAGAAGATGATTTAAACCGAATGTTTGATTTGAAACTGATGCTCCCTTGTGGCCTCTGAAAAGCAGCATTATGCCATTTTATTTCTCAAAGAAGTATAATATAATTCCACAAATGAAATATAATGACACATGCGCAAGATTACATTTCATTTGGGATTTTATAAGGAACAGAAAAAAAAAAAAAAACTTATTTTCTAAAACTTCTTATAAGAACACAATTCCATCTTAATTTTAACACTTAATACTACTTTTTTGTCTTACTTCTACATTTATCTTGTTATTACTGTGGGAAAAAAACACTTCCACATATTTTTCTCACTAGTAACTAATAGTAAAGCATCAAATTCCAGCCAAGAAGCCAACGATAATTCAGCACTTTTCATTTTGAAGAATAATGCCGTTTCACCTACAGTACATTAAACTGGCGGGAAATTAATGACAATACGTTTTTTTTTTTTTTCTCTTAAAGATGTGAAGAAAAAAAAAAAGCACCCACTAATTTGTTGCTAGCACGAGATCCTGCATTACCGCCTCTCCTTTATTATGTCAATGCACAAGAAGCTTTTGTTTCCTCTTTTTGAGCTGGACAGATTAGTGGATTGTTGTTGGTTCTCTGATGGGTGATTTGCTGAGGAAAATATTCCTGTAATCCTCTATGATTTATTCAGCTCTGACCCCGTGTAAGAACACACAGACTACTGAGTCGCATGTGGCTGCTGACTAGCTGAGTGGTGCACATGACCTTTAGCCTACTTTGCAAACTCCCTGTACCTTAACCAGCACATCTGATTGGACCAGTCATAATACACAGAAACAGAAAAGCATTGGTCCTATTGCAAGAGCGTGCGAGCTCTTTGTATGCCTTCCTCTGTGGTTATCCTTCTGTGCTGTGCTGTTGAATGAGTAGAAGTTTTAAAGAACGTGGTGACAGGTCTCAGAGGAAGCACATGCTTGCTCTTACACTCTCCTGTTGATAGCCATGTGTTAGTGGAGAGGTGGCTAATAGCTGGGGAATGGGAGAAAAGTGTGTAAAAAAAAAAATTAATAAATAAATAAAAATCTTTTCCCAATTGTAAATACAGACATGTCGTATGAATCCTGATGAAACGTCACCGACTAATTACGTTTAAAGATGCTGCTTCTCTGAGCAATATCTCATGCGCGAGTGCTAGGTAACATGATAGACATGCTAATGTAAACAGAGCCGACAGCCCCAGAAAATGAAAGTTTTACTTTTCCACAAGACAAGGCACAATTAATTATTATACAGCAAAGTGTGATCTGAGTATTCCACTGACAGGCTAAATGTGTCACTGATTCCTCCCAGGCTGTCTGACTGCTCAAGCTCAGCATTACCTGCTGTAACCGTCTTACAAATGCAATGTAGTTCATTCATGAGGCCAAAAAAGCCTATTAACTACTCTGATAGCTTCGCGCACCAGTGTGAGCTTCCAACATATACCTTGGACATTAAAGGTCAGTCGAATGTGTCGAGGCTGGGGCGAAAAATGATACAATGATGCACCTCAGGAGTAATTGCCTAAACGTGCTCTGTCCTTGAGGGGTTACACCGCACCTGCTTAAACAATCGGGGCTGCCGCTCGCGTGGTGGCGGCGGTGGTGTGAAGGCTCGTTAGAAATTCTGCCTGCTCACAGTGTGTGTTTTTGTGGTCCGCCCCCCAGCGCCTGGCGTAAATCTCGCCAAGGACTTGACAGCATCGAATTAAGGGCTGTTCAAGGGCGGAGGGCCAAGGCAAAGGACAATGATTGCAAAAGAAAGACAAGCAGCCCTCCAATCACGTCTCATTGCTAGACAAATTCTCTATGGAGAAAGTCCTTTGTCTTATTTTATGTGCATATGGTAATATGTATTTTAATACAAAACCTATGAAAGAACATGCTTGAAATGAAAACGTGAAAAATTCAACCAAATTTCTGATTAACGGGTCTACATTTGTCTCATGGCAGTTACCAAGAGAGTACGCGTTTCAAATGCTGAATCCCATTTCTGATCTGCGTATAATTTTTCAATGTGTTTTAAGACACACAGACACATCTACAGTAGGCACAAACTCTGAGGGACACACCGAGGGACAAGCATGTGTTAAACAGCATACTGTCATGTTGCCACCTCCTACTCAGCTATTGTTACAAAGCCAACAACAAGAAACCACAAAGTCGGATATAACAAACAGAAGAAGATATTTAAAAGTGGAATGTGTACACAGATCAGCCAAAACTTTACAACACAAAACATCAAGTCCAATACTGTGTAGAGGTTCCCTTTGTGCCACCCGGGCGGCTCTGGCCCCTCGGGGCATGACTCAACAAGATTTCTGGTGGTGTGTTGTGGTCTCTGGCACCAGAATGTTGGCAGCAGATCCTTTGGGTGCTGTGGGTTGTGGGGTGGAGCGTTTGTGGATCTTGTTTGTCCAGTGCATCACATGGGTGCACAAGTGGATTGGGATATGGGGAATTTGGAAGTCGGGTTGATGGCCTTGGGCTGTTTGTCTGGCAGGCTGCGGCACACTGGGTGTTCTGTTGTTTTTCTATCATGGACAGCTTTGATTTTTTTTTTTTGATTTGTGCTACATGCTACACTTTTCTGTGGGATCGGACCAGAGACGCTAGCCATTGCTCCACACAGGCATGGGTAAGCCCAAGGGGATGCCCATGATCCCGTCACAATTTTACTGGTATATTAATTTAATCAATGTTATGTTCTGTTATGATGTTATGGCTGATGTTTGTAGATTTTATCATGTAGTAGTTGCAGGAATTCATTGATTAAACATATGTTAAATAAGCGATGTAAGATATTTAGGCTAATTATAAGTGGCATGCCTAATCATCATAAAATAAAATGGCAAAAAAAAAAAAAAAAACACATAAATATTTGTCATCACTTATTAATTACCATGTTATAGGCATTGACATAATACTGCTTGATTAAATACATTTAAATTATATTATAAGTAACAAAAAAACATTATATATAAATATATATATATATATTATATATACACACACTGTACTGTATATATACTCTGTGTGTGTGTGTGTGTGTGTGTGTATATATATATATATATATAATTAATTAAAGAGCGGTGCATGGGATAATAATACAATATTATATTAATGTGATTTATACTGCAGCACTGTTCAAGTTTTCTATATGATAATTGTTTTATTAATATGTCTATATTATGTAATATTGTGTATATAAATCGACAAGTTTTCTATATACTACTCAGATTTCTTAACACCACCTCACATATCTATATCAAGCTGAGCGATAAAAATCTATCACGTTCTCACCTTCCACTGAGCAAAAAGCCGGTGATCAGTGCCAGCAGGATGATGCCCAGCGTGACAGCCACGGCGATGACGGGCACACGGCCCTGATCTCTGGAGGCGGACACTACAGAGAGGCGAGAGCTGTGAGCCATGCGTATTTTCTAATGTATTTATTTATGTATCGTTCCTGATACATAGTCTGCCAGCATTGGTCTCTTTAAACCCAAAACTATCTGCACTAGCTTAAGGAGATGTTCTCAAAGTAAACAAGCAAGCACTTCAGTAAGTCACTCTGGATAAGAGCATCTACTACATGCAGGAAATATAAATGTAAATGAGGAGGGAGCACAAACTCAGTCACAACTGTTATCAGCATGACACAGCTCACTTCAAACCTTACCTCTAACTATCTAAAGAAAAATACAGTAAATACGTAAATACAGTAATATGAGCAAAACAATCTGCTGCCAATACATTTTAAATGCATTTTAGTCCATGTTATTACTAATTACTTTAATTAACAGGTCAAATGGTATGATGTTTTTTTTAATCAGTCAGCATTATCTTTTTTTCACATGAGTAATATTTTGTGAATAAATGTGGCATAACGGCGCATGTTGACTTACAGTAAGGACCGGTTTCGAACTCAAAGCGTCGACTGAAGCCTCCGTAACCCGCCGAGGTGCGAGCTCGGATCTGAAAAATGTACGCTGAAGATGGCTTCAGCCCATCCACCACGACCTCTGTTTCTTTCGATTTAACGATGGTGTAACTGGTCTCCTGATCCTTCAGAGCACAAAGCAAAATGAGACCGTTATAATGCACAATGGAGAAAATTAAGTTAAAAAAAAAAAAAAACCAAAAAAGTATAAGAAGCATTCTGGTGTCCTATAAGACACAGAATGAGTGAATGTGAATGTGTAAGTGTGCTTAGGTTGTATGAGCACTTTCACGCTGCTCACATGCATGGAGGTAGAGTTATACAGTATGGTGACGGCTCTATCCATTACAGGGAGGGCCACTTCCCTTTTTAAAGTGCCCTTATATCAGTGTTTCCCAGACCAGACAGCTGTGCTGAGGTCATGCAAGAGGCTGAGCCGCTTCATGTCCGATTGTCTCTTCAAATGGCCTGAACACTGGAGCCATCCAAAGTCACGATGTGAGCAGCTATCTGAGCCACGCATCAGAGCCAGGTCTGGTTTCAGCCTTTTTGTGAGCTTTGTCCTCAAAGGGAGACCTGTTTCCACTCTAGCAGAACTGTTCATATGGGGAAATTTTTTTTAAACATGACCCAGCTCGGCTCAGTGAAAAAGGGAATTTTCATAGACTTTCATAAATTTAACCTTCCTTGTGTAATTGTAAAATAAAAGAGGAAGACTATAAAAATAGACTGTAGAATGAAGTATGGATTTCAGTGTCTCTGTGTCCTATTGGTCTTAAGTCCATGTAATGTGAACTACTACTGCACAACAACAACAACAACAAAACTTTAAAATGAAGTCCTATTTGGAGCTGAAAATGGTTAAGCACTAAAATCCTGACATATAGGGAAATTTGAATTCAAACACAGATTGTCACAAATCGTACG
Organism: Clarias macrocephalus; assembly: GCA_011419295.1. NCBI lineage: Eukaryota > Metazoa > Chordata > Actinopteri > Siluriformes > Clariidae > Clarias > Clarias macrocephalus. The sequence continues at coordinate 34,369 of JAAGKR010003627.1, forward strand.
TTTAAACCTTACTTTAAAATCCACTTTCATACCTGGTAACAATCTAGACACCAGTTCATTAAAACTAAGAGCTTACAGCTAAAAGATATTTATCATCCACATCCATCTCATCATTTCATGCCAATGCCAATATTCCATACAAAAATGATCGATATCTGGCTAATTTCTATCACGCCTCTTCCTTGCATGGAGTTAATTGCCCTCCTGTAATCACCTTCTCGAAGTACTTGATCTCGTACTCCAGGATGATGCCGTTGGTTCGGTCTGGTTCCTGCCAGGAAACGGAGATGCTGTTCTTCGCTGTCTTCCCTCTCTTCACCACGGTGATGGGAGATGGAGCTGAACAGAATAAATAAATAAATAAATAAATAAAGATTTTGTTTGTGTTGACTCCACAGTCCAGGTGGAAAATATTCTGGATGCAATGCGAAGGTGTGATGCAATATTGAGTAACTGCATAAAAAGTCATATAATGGTACAGATTTACAAGTTTCAAGGGGAGATTTATACAGAGGCTGAACCGAAAGTAATGCGAATATGGGCATAGCTTTATTATTAACCGACATAGATCGTTTTACAAATTGTAGTACCACTTCCTCGACACAAAGCTAGTACTCAACACGATCTCTGTCACAAGCGATGCGATTGCGCCATCGCTGATCCCAACTCTTGAATCCGTTTCGAAAATCCCCTTTTTTCGCAACTGATGGTCTCCCGCTGTGTGTCTTGTCTTCAGTGCTGGTTTCCCCCTTCGTCCATCTGTGCACATTGCTCTTGTCAATGATGTTCTCTCCTTAAACATTCTGTAGCACAGTGGGAGCTGGATACGTCAGTTAATAAAAAAAAAGGTTGCGCCCACTTTTTTGCATTCTTTTTGGTACAGCCTTCGTACTTTTGAACAGTTTGTTATCATACTGTAGCTATCAGGGTCTACGTAATGCCTGAATGTCAAGTCATATCAATATCTGCATAATATAAACTCGATTTTGTTTTAGAGATATCTTGTAAAAAATGATTTATCCTTAAAATCATAACTAAATCATCTACCACTGCATTTCGGTATATGATTTAGACCTACATTGCATTTCATTTTTAACAGAAACAAGAATACATGTCGAAGGAAATGTTCACTTCTGAATGATAAGCTTGTCTAATATAGCCATGATGCAAAACCTGTCTTTTTTTCTTCTTCATGCTTTCACGTAAGAACAATAAAGTGCATGTGAAATATTCAGAACATGAGCAGTAACGACAATTAGATATGGTGCATGAGCAAGACTTTGAAATGAATTCAGTGTTGAAAATGGCTTTGGGAGATGACATGGTCTGACACTGTTTACACACTCCATTTACTGCGTATTAAAACAATCCTGCATCCGGTTACAATCTGTCTTCAGTCACAAACGTCCCATTACTGTCTACACACTGTTTCAACATTAACAAGCATGAAATTGTTTTATAGAGCACGCCAAATACAGGTACAATCGTCCATAAAGTAATTCGGTCACCCTCCGTCACCTTACCTACTGTATACCGTCATTGTGTTTATGCTCTTGTTTTAACTTGTATATACTATACGACCTAGTGTGCAGTTCGCTGATACAGTAACATGCGTGATTATTGCACTCTGCAGGTACTTGCACACTGAGACGTTCATCTGGTCTGCTTTGGATTCGCTCAATCATAAAATCACAAAATTAAACAGCCGTACACAACACTTAGACAGAAATACAGGAACAAGCAGAAAAATCATTTATACAGTACATGTGTGCAGAATACACACACACACAAAAAAAAATCATCTGAGCATGGAGCACACTCCGTCTGCAGCTTGTAAGTGATTAGACAATTAAAGACATAACTCATTTGAAACATTTTGTGTCTCACATCTGACAGGGAGACAGTGAGCTTGATTGTAAACAAATCAAAGACAGAGAGAGAAAAAAAAAAAAAACGTGAGATTTTGTCCCTTTGTGTTTTCGTCCTCAGTGAATAATTCTGCCAACAAAAGCACTGAAAAGCACTTGTAGAAAAAACAAAAAACTAAAGAGATTTGCTCTCTCTGAAGCTCTCTGGCTGCTTACCAGGGTCATACACTCATCTTTCTGTTTACCGGTGCGAAAATACAGAACACATCTCATCCTTTGTTTGTACATCATGAGTCAGTATACAGCGGAGGCGATTTCATAGTGATTTCAAGTGTAAATATATTCAATATACTGTAGTACATTTATTTCTTATTTCTTACTATGAGATTATTATAAATCAAATACACGTTTTTATTTTTTTTCTAAACTGAAGGCATCACAAATATGCAATAATCTCATTTACACAGCTGATATTGAGACGTGGTACTGTACTGAGGTTTTAGTATTTAGGGAAGGTCTTCATCTGAACCAGTTTCATCATGGTGCTTGATGGGTTTTTTGTAAATGCACTTGAGAATACTGATCTTGCAAGAACTGTTCCAGAACAGCTGACCTTTTGTGTGTTAAAATAACAACTGACTTGTTGTTGTACAAGCATTAGTTTTCTTGTTTTTTTTTTCAAAAGAAAAAAAATTGTTCGAATTAGAAAAGTCAAAAAGTCTAGAAAAAGAGAATTACTGTATATGGATGGTTCAGGCTGATCTTGCAATAGTAAATATTAGATTAATTTGTCTATATTGACTGTTGAGATACACAGAATGCAATTTTCTTGGCTGAATCCATTTCCTTTTTTTTTCTTCTTCTTCTTCTTTTTTTAAGTCTGACCGGCTGTTTCTAATTTTGACACCCTGAAGAACTTTGATTTCCAGGATACACAAACATTTTTTTCAACCTTTTTCCACATTGAACTCCAAAAGGTTTAAGGACTTTCCCCTCAATGAAACAATTTTTAAAATAAAAAGAGATCCAGGTTACTATACTGGACCGACCATTTTGTACGAAGTGAAAATGAGGTGTCGGCTACAGACGAGCGGGTGAGCCTCCCCTCACGTGCTTCTTCTGAGACATGCGATGCTTAACTGACCGCAACTTTTCGAACGGCTGCCCAGGCAGGAGTAATGTCCCATCCTTGTGAGCTCTAGTGTCACTATGATAGATGTGAGAGCGAAAGCATGCCGCTCCTCCCCCACGTAGAGCATGTCCACGCTCCCAGCTACAAATGGGATGTGAACTCATGATCTCCAGATGAACGTGATTCTGATGCATCACTCAGGAGCCAGAATCAGATATACAGTATAGTACCTCAAAATACAAAGCAAGTTGGATTCTGTACTTGGGTCGATTCAGGGTCAGTCCCACACCACCTTACTCAGACAATCTCGAACTTGGCTCAAAAGACCACATGAGGAGAAATCGCAGCAGGATTCAAGTCAAGCAGACTACAGACAGCATATGTAAAACCCCCACTGAGCTACAGTTTGCAACTGCAATTAATCAATTCTATCTCCTCAGTGTTCTCATTTTTCTGTTTTTACTGCCTTGACAAAATCCTACAGTGTGGCCTCCGCATACAAACCTACTGCCACCCATCTACACACATAAAACAGAAATGTGAGCCGGCTGTGGATTCAGGAACTGAAGTGTCAGACTGTAGCCGTGAGATAAGTATTATTTAAACATGTTCAAATGATCCCAGAGGTGCCGATATAGTACCCCGGCTGCACCGGGGCAGCATTTAGAGCTCAATAGGGTCCGGTGATAGGGGAAGCCATGAAAAGTCTTCTCGCCTCTTGAAAACAAAGAGTAACCGTATCCCTCCTTTCACCCAGACAAAACTATAATCATTCCTATCTTAAAAGCCTGAAACAGAATACTTGGCAACCCGATCTGCAGGCTGGCAGGCAAAGAGCTGCTTTGTGGAGGGTGGCTGGGCTACTTAAAGAGTCTGGCAGCCTGCTAAATGGTTGACTTTCAGTCAGGCAGGAGACGCAGCTCCTCTGAGTTATTGATTCACAATAAGCTTTAAGGCTTTCCAGGGGAATTTTGATTTACATTTCTGATGATGGACCGACAGGAAACAAAAACAGCTACATCGGAGTTGAGGGTCAAAACAAAGAAACCGACTCTGTGTGCATACAACTGGAATATAATTTGAATACTTATACAAACCTTTCCTAAAAATGCCAATACTGTTTAAGAATGTATTTTAGGAAATGAGAACCTGAGCTACCTAGAGAGGAAATGTGCTTCGGATTAAGTGATTAGCTAACTGACGTCAGACAAAGTAATTTGATGATGTCATTTTTCATCAACATTCATCAAAAAAATAATAAATCAAGCATCATTAATAATTTAAAAGTTAAGGCAATGAGCCAGCAAATTTTGTTGTACAAAGAGTATAAAAAATAAATAAATAAAAAAATCCAAGTGCAAACAAGCTCCTTGTGCACTCAGCATGGCAGCATCTCCTATCCTCTCTCATTAGCAGATGGAACACGTCCGTACTAGAGGAAGTGTGGCGGAGGAAGTGTGATGGTGCTCTGATTAATAGCTCCGATTGGGAAGTGTTGCCATTCTGCAGTGCATGAATCTGTTAACGCTGCACCGTTGCCAGCCAAGGAGCTGTTAACGCCAAACAGCGAGGCATGTCACTGATTCCACACTTAGATGTACACCTAGACGTGTTAACGCTCCTATTTCCAGTAAGAGAGATCACACGATCGCACGGTAGCAGTGACTTCGATTAATCACTCGTATCCAGCATGCATCACGCTGCGTTTAAGCTCCATTAGAAGACTGCTTCTTTTTGGTGGCACAAGACTGACAGCAGGCTATATTGTTGTTGTTTTTTTTTGTTGTTGTTGTTTTTTTGTTTTGTTTTTTTAACCAAGCTCTTTCAGGCAGACACTTGCATGTAATTTAATTGAGACTAGCATGCTGGGTGTGCGGTTTTAGTGCGAGCAGGAAAGGTCACTGTTTCCAATCTGACCTGGTCTCAGTGCCAGGCTGAAGCTCTCAGCAGGCTATGTGTTTGTAAACAAGTATTGCTGGAGGGAGTCCTGCTGAGAGGCAAGATGAAAAACCTCTGGCAGGGCTGAGCGGCCCGCTGGCCAAAACCACCACTGAGGTATGACTCCTGCCAACAGGCTCCCATGCCAACGCAGGCACGGCAGCACGAACATGGGTCTTCTTAAAAATCATGCAACGCTTCACGAGGAACCAGAATTTATGCTGCTGCCAAAATCCCTACCGTTCCTCTGATGCACTTCACATACCATATCAGTTGTCAGACAGAGAACATATTAAAATAGAGTATAAAGAAAAAAAAGATGCACCCTTGGATATCAGACATTTATATCTCTATGTGTAATCAAACTGAGTTTACTTTTTGGCTAAACTTCTTTTTTTTGACAAGTTAGCCCATTTTCATTCTGTTCACCACTTCACCACTGACTATGTGCTGTAATGCAACATTTGACTCACCTCAGGAAGCTTGGGAAAAAAAACATAATTTTTTGACATTGAGCTAAAAAGTGAAAACAAAAAAAAAACATTTTCATCCTATTTAACTATTCTAAGTAGAGCTGCACAATTAATTGGATAAAAATCCTGAATTTAAGCGTGTATAGTTTTCCAGCAGTGATTTAAGTAGTTTACGGGGGCGAGAGTTCGATTCCCATCTTGGGTCCATGTGTGTTTGTGTTTGCGTGGGAGTTTGCATGCTCTCCCCGAGCTTGGTGGGTTTTCTCCTCAGCATAAAGACGTTCTTTACTTCCCAGGGAGCCCTCATGTCTGTGTTCTGGCTCTCCCTTTTAGTTATGCTGTCATAGTCCCTGCTTGAATCCCTGCTTGCACTCTACACTAAGTATACATTCACCTTATACATTATGTGACTGTCACCATACCTAACTGTTCTCTCTCTCTCTCTCTCTCTCTCTCTCTCTGTGTCGAGCTAAACACCTGAGCTGCCAGTGATCGAGACCCACTCTGCCCTCCAGACCTGTCTGACTCATGCTGGGGTCCAGCTTCTGGTTGGAGACCTCGTAGCATGGAGACCACGTGTGGACTTCATGGGATGTGTGTGTTAACTGGGGATGGTTCTACCTCCATGAAGAAGGTTTTGGACTCGGGTAATGGAGACAGTTGTTCTCTGATGACTCACCTGAAACTGTTTTTCTCACCTGAGCCTTCTAAAAAAGAAAGTGGGCTTCATATTAACAACTATCCTGTTGTACTGAACTTCGACTTATGACTGCAGATCGATCCCTGCTATCTGATATCACCCAAATGAGGATGGGGAACCCCTGTTGTGTCCGGTTCCTCTCAAGGTTTCTTCACATTGTCAACTCAGGGAGTTTTTAACTTGCTACCATCTAAATGTATAAATCATACCATCTGATCAGTATGATTTATATACATTTCTTACACTTTTCAATACTCTTGCCATATTTTTTTGATCGCCTTGTCCTGGGTGTAGCCCACCTTATGCCAGAAGTCTCTTTAAAAGAGATAAATATTTATCACCCCCAAATCCTCTTAATGCCATCATTTGTTCAATTATTCGGTGTTAATCTAACAAAATGGTACATTTATTAGTTATATCCATCTATCTAGGAACCTCTGTAGTCCAAATAGGGACCGTTGAGGCGAGTGGTGTCCATTTTATTTATTCCCATTTGTACAACAGTAGTACGACCTCAACATTGACACACAGGCCATTTGGAAACACTAATTAGCCTAATCGGTAAGGCTTTGGAATGTGGGAACCCATCAAGCAGGGGGAGGACATGCAACCTGCACGCGCACAGACCCGAGGTGGAAATCGAACCCGGAACCTGGAGGTGCAAGGCGACAGTGCTAACCACTGAGCCACTGTGCGGCCAATAGTTATATATTATAATTAATCATAGCCACATACGTGTCAGAATAATCTCGGTGTGATTTTTCTTTCAAATCAATCAGCCCCCATTTATACATAATTAATATTTTCCCCGCAAAACTGTATATTCAGCGTTGCAGATTTAACACAATCAAGCTAACAAGTGCCAAGTGCTAATTTGTTTCCTGCTGATGCTCTGAGCGGCCATAAAGTTGGAATCACCTGCTGAACCTGGAGTTGTGTGGCCCATCTCGTCTTCCCGAACAGGAATTTCTTTCTTTTTTCCTAATCAGTGGTCGGCTATTTCCGTTACATCTACGTTGGAGTTCGTTTTAATATGACGCTGGAGGAATGGAACTACAGCACCAGCCAACAAATCCGTGCCAGAATCACTAAACACATCAGTCACGATGTGGAAATACAGTGCCGGAAGCCCTACACTATTAACAAGTGCAAAAAATATGCCTCCATAAATTAAGGGGGAGAAAAAAAAAGCGCATTTTATTATGGAATAACTGTCTAAACAAATAAGCAAAGTTCTCATTCAAAAAGTTTTTTTTTTTTAAAGCCTTTGCCACAATGGCCTGAGCATTTATCATGTGGCGGAAATGTTTATAAGTGACTTATTTAAATAACTCACTGGGTCACCATCTGTTAAGCTGCAACCGCTGATAACACATAGCCGCGCGCTGGAGACGAATGGAGGGAAAACGCGAAATCTCTCAACCGCGTCCCAAAACCAACTCACTGGGAGTAATTAGGAATATTGAGTGTGGCAAGTCTTTGCAGACAGATATGTCAATTACTCGCTGTGAATGGGCAAATATTAAAAGCTCACAGAATAGCTCTGCAAATGCCACCACTTATGTGCCTGTCAACGTTCATTGGGGAAATACGAGCACACTTCAGAGGCACATGAAAGACTAAAGCGCTAATCACTTGCACCTGCGTGCTATTCAGTTTGTTTTGAAATCTAGTTCACTTGAAATCAGGGAACATTTGATCAATCCACACAAACTGCCCTAGTTATGAACATCTCGCTCTCCTCAAAGCAGAAAAACAGATTTCTTCCTCCTCTTTACAGAGCATGCTAGGAGGCTGCGCTTCGTTCGCGGCTGTGACGTTAATTCCGCACACGCTGCGCGAGCTGAAGCCCAGTTGAGGCAGGCTGTCTCGGGCTACGGGATCATTCTTCTTGTCTCTATTAATAGTGTTTTAAAGACCTTAAACCTTCTGTTGATCTCAGAGCACCTTAATGACTGAGGCAGATGTTGAAGCCGGTTATTCGGTGTAAAGCGCATCGTACATTGCCGTGCCATCCCTGTAAAATAAATTAGCACAGTGATATTGTGTTCTTTTTTTTTTTTTTTTTTTTTTTTTTTGTGAGCGTGTACTGCTGAAGTGCATAGGTGGTGCGTTTGGTGACAGAGACGTAGTAGCAGGAAAATAAGTGCAAATATTATGGTAAATATTTCACCCTAAATTAGACTGGAGCAGCGGCTCACAGGGGTTGTGCAAAAGGCCTGGGAGTTTACAGTAATGGATTACACAGACAGCAAGAGGAAATAAATGGTTTGGCTCCGGCAGCACCTGTGCCACCTGCTCTTGGAGTGGAAAAGAGAGTGGAGGCATGGAGCAGGACACGGTCAACCAACACACAGTGGAACATTTTAATAAGCTTGGATGAGCCGGGGGTTGCTGTAGAAAGAGCAGTGTTTACTTCAATATGAATCCACAGCAAGAGGCAATAATCATCTGACAAACTCATCAGAAAAATGTGAGTTAGGGTTGTCACGGTGTCACAGGTTCAGGGTTAGTCAGCATTGACTTTTTCAAACTACAGGTCAAAACGGATTTCCGTCAATTCTTTCATTTTCTTCTTCACTGCTTCTCGCTACTTTTGTGTCCGGAGGTGACTTGCTAGGAAATTCTGCAGCTCCTTTTTGCTTCACCTAACATCACCAATGTCTGCACCATCCGGCGCAGGGGACACGGTTACACAAAGACCTCTACTTTCATAGGGCTGTGCACGATTTCTTTTTCTCTACTCAGGCTTAATTTTTTCTTTCATTTTATCAAAATAAACAACTTAATCATGCTGAACTTGGCCAAAAAGAAAAGCCAGGAAAATAAGTATCTCCATCATGCTAATTCTAAGTAATGGAAAAAGCAGGGGCTATAATAATATAAGCTGTGCAGTGGCAATTACAAAAACACATCTGCCACATTTTGCCACAAGTCCCATATTTCACCATTTCTTTAAAAGATAACACAGGCCTCAGAGTTCTTTCAAAGTGCGTTCGTTAATGCTCCAGCCAAAATACTCCCTAAATAATGAATTTTTTCCCTTAAACTCCCTCTGTTTCACTCCTCATCTCAACACGCCGTTTAAGAGAACTGCTTTCCCTCATATGAGGTCACATTAGGGGGATGAATCTTACCAGCTTGTTTAAAAACTGGTAAATAGAAAACAAACAAAAAGCAGGAAATTGTTTTTGTGATCTAAGAGGAATTATAAATGAAGGTTAAGAGAGGTTTAATGTCTATTTATTTCATGTTTTACATTGTTGAAGTGTCTTTTCTAAATGCTTTTAAGTAAAACATTTAGTTATATAAATTATATAGGCAAAAAAAAATAGTGTTGGAACTTGGTAATATTTCTGGGTGGCTGGAATAGATTCTGCAGTTACATGATTTCCTCTGGTTAAATGTGTTTTGAAATACAAATTTTCGTCTTGAGATAGATTCATATGCCGTGGTACCACTGTAATTATTTTATAAAAAAATTTTAATGTCCACATGGCTATAAATTTCACTGTTGTTCATCATCCGAGTCTTAACCTGATTATTATCACCATTAACTTTACGATGATTTTGACATTAATGTTGTACCTGTATTTAAGCTGTCTTTTCCCTCTTTGGGACAAAAGATTTCAGCGTCACCCCAAATAAATAGTTAACTGACATTAGTTCGAATGTACAGCATGGCAAGCAAAAATCAGAGTGAAAATACTTAATTTTTTGCTTTTTTTCTGATTCAATACAGCAATTTTCACGACAAACGAGTTTGTGAACACCGTGATCCATATGATCGTCTTAACACATAATAGAAGAGATTGGACATAAGGAAAATCTGATTTTTTTTTTTTTTACAAAGCAGTCAACTCTGTCAATATCACAAAAGTAGCTTACGACCTAGTAATAATGCAGCATCTTGAATATTAAATATTTAACATATTGAACATTGACATTGTACATAATATTTACGTATTATATTTCAAAAACTTTTTATTTATAGTTTTAAATAAAAATCCCAGATTTTCAATAAGGGCTTTTGGACTTTTTTTTTTTTTTGCTTTTGGACTGTATTATTTGTCTAATATTAACTAATGAAAATGTTTTTTTCACATTTTGAATGAAAGCTGTATGAGATTTATTATCAGTTAAAATAACCTTCACACATACTTTCCTATTAATGTGCCAATTAACTCATATTCTATTTTAATGGAGCTTCAAAATGCCCCTTTAAGGTACTTTTAAACAATAACTTGAATGGTTATTATATGTGATGTTAAGCTCTTAAGAAAAATGAACGTCCAGTAATAAAATCTAAGATCATTACTGTATATTGGGGCAGTGTAAAATTGTAGAGAGATGGTTAAATCTTTATATCACACAAGCCAATAAACACATTACACTGCTAAACCTGCAGTCATGCCTAGCATGTTCCAGAGTAAATTATGAGCGACAGCTATTAAAAGCTTAAAAGTACATGCCACTGTTGTAACTACTGTATTTATTTTTAGCTCAGTGCAAAGCTTTGCCTCTCTATCTTTCAGATTATAACCATGTAATATACACTGACAATAAAAAATAAAAAAAAAATCTAGAAAAAACAAACATTCTTACTAAGAATAAAAGGATCATACTAGACACCAAGGTTTAAAGCAAACGGTTTTCATATTTCCTGGAACAGAACACAGCACAGTGAATCCCACTATCACAGTGTTTTCCACTTTTCACACAACAAAGGTTCTAACAACACCCTACCAAACACGGTGCTTAGCCTAGAGCCAGCAGTTCACATGAAACATGACTGCCACTTGATGCATCGACCCAAACAGATTATCCTGAGCGCTGCCGCACAAGGCAAGCAGGTGTTCAGTATTCTACATCAGTCTCCTCACAGACTATGTGAAATCCCTTATTTCAAGGCTGTCTTATCGTGGCTGAGCCGCTTCACACACACACACACACACACACACACACGTGCGCGTGTGCACACACCCTCGTACACAAACACACACTGCAGCTGTGCAACAGGCTCCTACGTCTCTGCCACCATGTGATGATGTTAATTACAGACCCAGGTTCAGATAAAGCAGGTCACACTTCAGTAAGCCTTCATTATCTAAACGAAAAGTCAGTGGAACACACTCTGACATGAGGGATGTACTTATCAAATACTGAGTAGCATTAGTGAAACTGGTACGGGCTAGGCATCGGATCACATTTTTAGTCCACAGGGTAAATAAAATCTCCAATGTGTTACCATGTTACGCCTGCCCAGGAACCCAATTAACCAGGATAAAAAGCAGCAACAGGACTAATCTAATAAAACGTACGATGAGATAAGTATGCATACATTGAGACACAATTGAGATGTTCTCTCATCAGACATAAAGACATCATTTGAGTTTAGCTAGCATCTCGATGAACTTAAGGCAGTGACTGCTGTGCTTAAAGCGTTAAAGTGATGCAGCAATTCAATTCGCATTGTATTGTACGTTTTTCAGTTTCCTACCGTATCGTTTCCTATTTTCACAGTTTCCTATCGAAGTCCTAATTCTGTAAAGATTCTCTAACAGGCACTCAAGCTAATAATCATGCCTAGTTAAAAACTATTCGTACTAACAGCCTTGGTTCGAGTGCGCGGTGCAGCAGGTGGAGCAGAGATTTTTGCGACATGGAGAAACAACTTTTTTATCGTGATAGCAATAGTGTGTATAACTTGGTAATACTGATCAGTGTGCGGATTTAATTGCAAGTTGTTCAATACTGCGTCAGTATCAGGTATCAAAAGTGTTCTGGTATCTAGACTTTTTTATTATTATTATTATTTTATTATTATTTATTTAAGTAGGATTGGGACCTCACACAGTTTGTGTTAACTGTTGGTACAGACTGTCTGCTATAAATATGCAACTCCTGATGCACAGCAAAAAACAACTAAAAAAGAAAAAAAGAAAAGAAAAAACAAAGCATAGACAACAGGGGATAAATTGTGTGGTCTACGAGAACTTGGGGGGGGGTCGGGAGCCTGGTTAATTACCATGTTGTACTGCTCTCCTCGTGTATACTTAGGCCATTTAAAGAGAAAAAAACACCCTGCCGTAATAACAGTTATAAACAGCCACGATGACTCTCTGATGTGCTGAAATTATAGACTTTGTCCATTTTTAAACATTTTTCCCTTGCAATCTTGCTAAGCTTCCATGTAATGATTTTTAAATAAATAAATACATTTTGGCAGCAACCGACCACGACTTCAAATGCCATTTGATTACACTGCATAGCTCAGATGGTACACGTGACGGGGTCTTACTATACGGCATGGAGGATCAGCTGCATGTAAACCGCCTCGTGGACTTCACCGTATGATTCGGCGACGCAGGGGGGCTCATCGTTCAAGCCAGCGGAAATATACAGTGTGGATACAACGAGCTGAATATAACTCACAGATGGGAGTCACATGTAAACAAATAGACACAAAAGCAGACTCACCAGCCTGGTTGGTTGTGACATTAAGAGAAACGTATTGCCGCAGTGGTTTGGTGAGCTCGGAGACACCGTTCACAGCCTCCACCTCAAAGGTGTAGTTTGTGTGAGCGAGCAGGTCGAGCACCATGACTGACGTGTTGCTCAGGCCAGTGCGCTGGGGAAGGTAGCGGACGTGGCTGCCACACGGCTCGTGCTGTCTCGACTCGGCGCTCATCTTCCTACAGACCACGCTGTAGGTCACATCCTTCCTGCCACCCGTCTCCTCCGGGGCGCTCCACTCCAGCAACACGCTTGTCTCGTTTACATTTGAAATGGCGCTGCGTGGGGCTGAAGGAGGCTCTGGGGAAAATGCAGAGTGAAACTATTATAAGCACATTCGTGCTGTATGACAGAGCTATTGAACCTTTGCACTGAATCTGGCTCGTTTCAATTTTTCAATGGCCCACATGTGGCTTACAGTTTAACCCTCCAAACATACAGATTATTATCAGATTTTTCGCTGAAAGCGTACTTATGAAATAATGCGAACCTGCATATCCTTGGAGATGGTATGTGAATATACGCTATAGAGATTTTCAGGCTCTAAAAACGGTTTTACTGATGCATATAAAATCTTTCCATCCCCTAGGTGTGATACTGCTGTTTATTGTAAAACCAACATTTGGTTGTGTTTATTATATAGCCTTTCTTTACTACATGGAAGAAAAATATTACAGTTTTATAACCCTTAAATCTTTAAGACTCTAATATATAATACACCGTACATAATATATATAAAATAGTCTTGCAGGTGTGTGTGTGTGTGGGGGTGGGGGGGGGGATGGAGAGGGGGGCGGCTTCAGACATCAAACTGTGCATTTGGGTTTTCGGAAATGTGATTTTTATTATTTTTTTTGTCATAAATTGTACCACTACAGGAATATATGAATGATGTCGCAAAAATGTAGAACTCACATTTGTTTTTGGTCAAAGAAATGGCTGAAAAAAAGACATGATCGTATGGATCTGAGCGATTTTTATTTTTGCCTATGTGACCCATTTATTTATCTATTTTTTGCTCAGTTATGTTTGTATAATTAGTCAAAATGAAATCAAGTTAATTTCATCGTGTTGGGTAGATTGTACAAAAATAAATAAATTAATAAAAATATATAAATATTTATTTATATATATGCGGCATATATCAATCAGACATATAAACTAGACCACAGAAGAAATTATATTATAATAATATATTTTTTTATATTTAGAAATACTATTATATCGATCATAATTATATATATATTATATATATATATATATATATATATATATAATTTTTTTTTCTTTCCCTGTACAACCTAGGCAACAACATGTTAAACATGGACATACTGCATACTGTATATCATCCAGGCATATAAGCTTTACCATAGTACTGATTAAATTAAGAACAGAATTTCCACTCAAGAAACAAAAATAATAATCATACAGTTGGTATGTTTGCGATCGCTTATTAAATAAAATTTTGTACATTTACAAACTTAATTTATTTTGGTTAAATTCTTAAAAATTTAATAAGGCAAAAAATACCAGCTTGACATATTACTGAGAAACTTTTATTTTATAATTTTTACACTTTATTAATAATAACGTTATTATTTATTATTAAGTGTAGAATGCTTTATACAAGTCCCTGGGAAAGAGTTGTCTCTATAGAAATGCTCATATAAGATAAGTAATATAAAACGTAACGCAGTTACGGAAAAATTAATCATCCCCATGAAACAGACGAGAATTGAGAATTCAACAGGGACGTGGCGGCTTTACCCGGCAAAATTTGTATTGCAGTTTAATTTTTGTGTATTATTTTAACTATTATTTCAAAACACTCATTTTCCATTTAACTTTATATTAAAGATATTGAACAAATATATTAAATATAATCTTTAAATTAAAGATAGTGTTTAATATTAAATCATATAATAAATGTCTATAATAAGTTACTCAGTACACCGTCTTAATGATGTCCTAATTTACTAATCGTACATTTTATACTGTTTTAAAATAAGTGGTCTTCTTGTATTTCTTATTTCGGATCAGAAATAGAAAGAGGGCGTGCCGAGTAATTACTTGTGCAGGCCATGTTGGTCGGGTCCGAGTCCTTCCTGTAGTAGCCGTGCTCACACTGACAGGAAGTGGAGCCCTCTGCTTTGGTGAAGCTGTGAGGAGGACACTTACTGCATGTCCTAGTCTGCAGAGCAGATCTGTAGAACCCAGGCTTACACACTGCAGATAAAACACACACGCCACACACACCACACACACACACACACACACACACACACACAGCACAAAGTAGAAATGATTACATTATGAATGCAACTGATCAATGCCTTTGTACCACTTATTTAGACTTGATGAGAAACATTGGCTGTTAAAGTCAAACATTCATCTGCTTCATTAAAAAAGAGCAGGTGCTCATATCAATAGGGCTTTGATGGCTGAAATGCAGAGCGCTCATTAATACACCGCACTGTGTCCCGCATCATCATCATCATTTCTAGCGCAAATGAAACCTTTGATGCATTTATAATTTTACTCCCTTTCTAAGATGCATCTGACGCCGAGTAATTAATATATTTGTGAATACATTTCCTTGGCTCAAGGTGGTTTTCCATGACTATAACTCAATTAGAGACACCAAAGAGTGTAGGAATAAATGCTGCACTCGGAATCGATTATCTGAAAGGCTTTGGGAAACTCGCTGAGCCTTACGACGTCCACGGAAATCGTGGAATTTGTAAAAGATGTTCGTTGGACAGCGGAGACAGACGGGGGCCTGTGCGTCTCGTGTTTATGACTGTGTAAATGACTTTCAGCTTAGAACCGATACTTCTGCGCGGCAGACACACTGACACTGCAGAACACATTCAGGTAATGGATTGCTGTGGCTAAAGAGAGACATATTATCAATGGCCTCCGCAGTGCAAAGTGCACACAGAGACGTTAATTAAGGCTTCCTGGGCATGCATTAAGACGTTCTGTAAATTCAATCCAACACCAAGCTGTAATAAAAACTGTATATTGTATCCAAAGGAAAAAAAAAAAAAAAAAAAAAAGCACTTACAAAGCTCTGTTTCTCCCAATGTACTTTAAAATGCTGGATATTGATTTGTATTCGGGTCTGTGACTTTCTGAAAAATGAGCTGGCTATAAAACAGCCTTATCACATTCTTTCCTGAATGATGAAGACACTTAGATATCTGTCATTCACAGCATGCCATGCTCTGACCTCCACATTACACGTGCCTTCTGTCTGAAGCTCTAAATAGACCTCTGCATGCTTTTGGGGGGGGGGGGGGGGGTTCGCCAGCATCACACGCTCTTATTTATACTCAGTCTAAAATGCCGGCTTGTTTTAATAACAGCTGTAAGGAATTTACCTTCATACGAAAATCCAGGAATAGAAAAGAAAACTAGTAGCGTAGCACTCTCAGCTCTGATCAGACACAGCACACCAGTACTGTACATGCAATTACCTTAATAGTTAAGACTAGTTGATATTTAATTATTCATTGCTAAGTCTAGTTGACATTTAAATTGTGCTTTACACTTGAGGCGCTGTGACTCTAGTAAAGATCGTTTCCGCAGTCACTTTCAGAGAATAAAAAACTGCTGTTGCGGTCAATTCGATTATAATATATGTCTGAAGTAGCAGCATCACCCCGAGGTAGCATCATACTGTAAGCAGTGCTGCTGATGGACAGCGAGGTGAGCCAGCCTGACATGTCAGGTACATGAGGGCTTCTTTTCAAGCGGACGATAACAGCAAACACAACTGAAGCTGATTTAGAAAAAATAAAATGAGCTTTATGGGGCACTCGGTGTATTAACTTCAGCACGATCAAAAAAAAGTCCTGGTTTGACTTGAACGCCTTAGAATGCTTCTTCGCTGCCTGCTGCACATTTTTATTATAACACAGTTATGAGAGAAAAAAACAAAAAGCGCTTTATTTCTCTATATAATCCCCTACACTAATGCACTTATCCCAGAGTTTTACTAATGCTTGGACACCATCAAGGTACAGTAGAAAGTAGTCTCAGTACGTCACACCGGGATCCTCCCAGGAACTCATTTAATGGCCTACACCATTAATAACATTTGCACAATACAAATGCTTCCTGCGGCTAAGAGTCTCATCAACATGCTGTGCTTGAAGACTTCATTCACAAGAAATTTTTTTAGGTCATAGGCCCCGGTATGACTTACGCCCACTGTAGATGTTTTTATTTCATTAAAAAATATATATATATTTTTTTTTTACATGGATTCTAGTCAGTCACAAGTTAAGGAATAAAGTTTATGTTCTTGGAAAGAACTACTCGAGAACTCCTTCAGAAATAAAGGCAGCTTGTCAGCTATGACAATACATGCTTACCTGCTTTAGTTATTTAAATCTACAGTATAAATCAATGTGAGAGTGAGAGTGAGGTTTAAGAGGTGTGCAAATCAGCCATACACGATGAACAAAGCATGAACTCACACGGCGCAAATCACCTCCGATTACCGGAGATCTTTTCCTGTAAACCCGAGGAAACTATACGAGGACGTTCATCACGCGTTTATTTTTTCCATAAACAACGTTTGGAGAAAGAATCAAACTATCGATAAATTAAAAAAAAACAAAAAAAACATGCTAAATATAAAATAAGGCAAAATGCAAAAAAGTTAAGGTTTTGAAGGTTTTGCATGAGGTTTTGAAGGACGAATCTGGAAGCCAACATGCATACTGTACTGTACTGTGTATGATCTCCACTGTAACACCTGCACACTTTCCCAGTTACTGTATGCAGTCATCTAATCAGCAAATAATGTCGCAGCAGCACAGAGAACAACGTCAAGCAGGTCCAGGTCAAGAGCTTTAGTTAATGTCCGCATCAAAACTGGAGGAAAATGTGATCTCTGTGGCTTTACCTGTGGGCCGATGGTGCCAAATTGGCTGGGACGCCTGATCTCATGGGATTTTTACACACAAGCGTGCGAGTTTAAACAGAATGGGACACAAAACAAAACATCCTGTTAGTAGAGAGTCTGCAGGCTGAAAATGCTTTTCCCTAAAACGGTTCGGTTTGGCTGAGTGCATACTGTTTAGAATGAAAATCTATTGAGCTTTCACATAATGTTTCATAATAATAACGGTAGAGGAAAAAGTCTTTGATTGACACTGGGATACACTTTCAGGCGTTTTGCTCTTTTGGCCTACTTAAAAACCTTGCATTTATCTAGTGGGCTATTGTCAACTTTGCATAAATTTCTGGCAGAAATATGAATCTTTTTAAAGGAGGAGATTTTGCAAGAATTAAGATGAGATGTGAAATACAACGACACAACGCGCTGTCAGCTTAACATCATGCCTAACCCATGGGCTTGCTATTATCAATGTGAAATTTGAAATCCCAATCAGTGCCAGGTTTCAGATTCAACATTCCTCCACATCTGCCTTAGTTTTTTTACAGCATTCTCCTAAAGATAGCCACAACGTACCTGCGCAAAGCCAGCAATGTTTAATCAATCAATCAATCAGTTAATTAATACACTAAATAAATGTTTAACTCGTGGCATGGCATCGGCACGACTTTCTGTCAAACAAGGCATTTCTTCTTCCAACGTTAAAATATTTTAGCTCAGTTGCCAAATGTTCCACACGAACCCCAAAACACTGCACCATAACAGAGGTGGGGGGAGGGACGTCTTGTTCTCTTCTTCAATTTACAGTGTATTTGCAATGACCTTGCGATTGCTGTTAAACTACCTCCCTCTGTGAAAATGACAAAGGCTGATTTAAATGTCAGGCTCTGAACCGTCTCATGCTAATGGGGCTGTAGTTTATCTGGATGGCGCTTAAATATCAGGCACGGCATAGCAGTGAAATTTCTCCAGGAGCAATTGAGTGGGTGTGCAAGTGCACCTCAAGCAATTTCGAATCCAAGAAGGAAGAAGAATCGTCTTGCTATTCTGGACATTTCTTCTGCATACGTTAGACGTTCAGCAGTGGAACAGTGTCCTGTACAGTGTGTATCACTGAACATCCCTGATCGTGGTGTAGACCCGTGCTTCTCTTTCAGCACGGTCCAGTTCTGCCTGAGAGTTTAGCCTGCTCTTAGAACACACTTGATTTAAACAATCTGTCGCTTGACCATGATACATTTCTCCGAGAGAATACTGAGGATTACAAATATGGATCCCCGCATGGCTAAATCCATTTCCCCACACTTCAGTCAGGCCCCAGCCGAGATAATCCCACAGGACGAGCAGCATTATGATATAAAAGCAAATCTTAATGGAAACAAGATGAGCTTGGATTAAATAAAGGGCTCGAGATGGGCCGCAGTAATGCTCCTTGTACAAGCCTGTGATTGGATTACACCAGGGACTGGTGTGAAATTAGGACTTCCTATATAATTCTTTATTAAACACACACACACAAAACACAAAGGAGTCGATTATTATCCACCAAATAAGGTTAAGGCTATAGTGCATCTGCTCTTTAAATAAATACACCTATTTTTTTTTTATCATTCAGCACACACATAAGGTACTGCATGTACAGGGTCTTTCAAAACAGCATTGACCTTAATGACCTTGACAGAAACTTTGGTGCACTTTCCCACAGAATTTGATGTACATCCTGAGGTCTTGCCTAATCAAGCATAGAGCCAAGGTTTCTATCTTTCACGTTTCTTTTTCCTTCCGCTTCATTGTCTGCACTTTTAGCATTTAAATAGCTAATCTATTTTAAGATTGATTTTTAAGCGGCAGTTATTACGTTATTGTGTGCTGATTTGCTTTCTCCATGCCTAATAAGGACAACGCAAAAAAAGGAGCCACAAGTAAACACAAACAATCAAAATCATCCAAAGGCGACTGATGATTAGAAATGAGATATCATTAACCTCCAGGATGCTTTAAAACTAGTTAACAACATAAAACCAACTCACACCCTTGACCTGCTCAGTGGGTCAAGTCTAAACTGTCCTTTTCCACATGAGTCTGGTGAGTACTATAAAAGCCCATGTATACAGTTCAGGCGCTATAGTCTCTACGATGACGGCCATGACTCCACGCTTATTATTACACGTCTGCACTGACTCGTGCGGGAGGGAAACCTACTTCTTTAATCCGAACTTTCAATTCTTCACTTGTCAAATAACCTTACTTTACATTTCTGTTGCGGGCAGAAAGTCATCTCAGAATGCACGATCTTTGGATGGATGGGCTACAACAGCGGAAGACCACATCGAGTTCAACCCCCGTCAGCCAAGGACAGGAACCTGATGCTACAATGGACACAGGTTCACTGAATTTGGACAGCTGAAGATTAGATAAAGCCCAGACAACATTTTCCAATTTCCAACTGTCCAATCGAGTCTGGACAAGACTGGCCATTCTTCTCGCACCGCTCTCATCAATAAGGCACTTCTGCCTGTAGAACTGGATCAGACTGGGGGCATTTTCAGTCTGTTTGTTTTTCCCATCATTCTGATTAAATTATAGAGTGTTAAAATCCCATAAGACCATGCAACAGTCAAAATCATTAAGATCCCCTTTTTTTTTTTCCCTTTTGTCTGATGGAGCTTTTTGTGCTGTACTGTATCTACACCAGTCGGCCATAACAATAAACCCACTGACAAGTGAAGTGAATCACCTCGATTACCTCTTTACAGCAGCGCCGGTCCAGGGTTGGGTTATGTTAGGCAGTATGTAAACAGTCAGTTCTCAAAGTCTGGACATTTTGTCGAAGTTTTGGAAGAAGGAACGTGGTCAAGTGTCAGCATCTAAGCCGATATAAGACTCGTCTGTCTGGTCCGCTCCCACAGAAGAGCTACTGTAGCACAAATTGCTGCAACACTAAATGTTGGCTATGATAGAAAGGTGTCAGAACAGACAGTGCATCGCAGCTTGCTGCTTACGGAGCTGCACTGGCCTCCAAATTTCCCATTTCTTAATCCAACAGAGCATTTGTGGGATGTGCTGGACAAAATCTGTGAAAGTCCCAACTCACAACTTACAGAGCTTTAAGGAGCTGATGCTAATGTCTTAGTGCCACAGAACACCGTCAGCAGTGCCTTAAAGGTTCAGGGCTGCTCTGGCAGCTCAAGGGGGACCTACGCAATATTATGCTGATCAGTGTACAGTCAGTGTTTCCCACATATAGATTATACTTGAATTGGTCCTCGAAGTGCATTAACGGCCGTCCGAGTATATATTCTTTTAAAAAACTTCCCTGGGAAAACTATGCTGTCCGTGATCGATTAATGAGCAGAGGACAGTTCCCTCTCGCTGCTCTACCTGTTTATTCTGCTACTGCGAGAGCGGTGTACTGAGAGGCAGTAAATGCAATGGGTGCCAGCTACTATAAAAAGAATAAGAAGGGTGCACATGCTCCGACGAGGAAGACAGTTTTGCTTTGCATGGTGAATAAGCTCTTCTTTAAAGCCCCCAGGAAGATTAACCCTTTAAAATCAAGCGGCACTGATCCATGCCGACAACACAGCATTGGTCAGTGACTGATTTTTACAGTAACAAACCAACTGCTTATATGGAAGTTCTGTTGACGTGTGTTCGAATATCTCGTTACTTTTAATATGTGTCATTTTTATTGCTACTGGAATATGGGAATAACATCACAAAAATGTAGAATGTAGAAACAAACAAAAAAACATCATATCATCCTATAACTCTGTGCTATTTCTTTGCTTGTGTGACTTTTTTAAATTTATTTATTTATTTTTGCTCAGTCATTGTATAGTTGGTAAAAAATTAAATTAAACTCAGTTCATCATATTTCCTAGGTCTAAGAAAAGATGTCATTCTTTACTGAACAATCCTGACCCCATATATATTTATTAAAACATAACAAAAAAAAAAGGAAAAAATGCTGTTTTTTGGAGGCAACGTGCTCTGACAAACCCTGCCATCTTTGTACACTGTGTAGACTGTTTAGTTCTTTAATAAAATGTGAAATTAATAGAAATATCAAATAGAAATAAATCAAAATATTGTTTTAAAGGTCACATGGATTTCTTGAATGGTGTATGCAGTAGACAACTTTTGTTCTGGCAGGTGATGCCCGGTGGTCCACCGCATGCATATTTCAGAGCAGTGGGAAACACTGACATGATTTTATGCATTTCATTACTGCCAAATGATTGGCTCATTGAAGAACTGCAGGGGTACAGGTGATCCTATTCAAGCTGACACAGAGTGACAAAGGTACACATACAGGCCAATTCAATCTTTCTGTCAAAATATTTGGCCTTTTTTTTCTCTCTTGCTAAAAAAATGTGGAATTATGCGTTTTTTTTTTTTTCTCTTGTCAGGACTCTGCTAAAAGTGTAGAGTATAGAAAGTTGTTGGAGTAAGGAGACTACATAATACACATCGCGAGACCAAGCAATACATATCATGATGTTTCGTATTGCAATACATTGAATTTCAATGTTTGTCTGCATCCAAACTAATGTTATATTGGGGACGGAGGAGCAGCTCATCTGCCATTTTTTCCACTAGGGAAAAAGAAAACTGCTTTCTTGTGTATTTGCTATAACTCATACGTAGCAGCATATTTCAGTGTAAAATAGGGATCCTATGCAAGAACGTTTAGCAGGCCTGCATTTCCATAAGGAGAACAGGATGAAGAGAGGCAAACGTACACTGAAACTCGTCTGATGGACTATATAGGGGGTTTTAAGTAATTATTTCAAATATAAGTTCCAGTACACGTAGGCAACTAAGCAAACAAGTACATACACATACACACAACCACCCACGCACACTGACGACATTTAATATTCATCTCTGTGTGGGTGTGTCATGTGTCAGTTTGTTTGTGTTTGCTGTCTCCTATTCTTTTGCCTGCTTTTAATTTCACTCTAAGCTCGTCAGCTGTTGGATTGATGTACAGGAATAAAATATATTTCCTCTCAATCATTACTTTTACACTGCTCTCACATAAGTCAGTGTTTGGTTGGGTATTTTTCTCTTTACAAATATAAGGATGCATATGAGTAGTCAAAACCATTCTGATATTTAATACGCTGCAGCCAGACACACACTAATGTTTCTGCATATCTGACTGCACAATACGGATCAACATAAACATGGCGACTGTTTCATTCTGAGCGTATACCTGGACTAAAATCAACACTTTTTTATCTCACTGTATCTTCGAGTCGTCCTGTTTCTCCCTGGAGAACTGCACACATTAACACCTGGCGAATGAAGTTACTTTATTTTATAATACAATTTGCCATTAATATATTTTTTTTATTCTTTTTAAACCTTTTTTCATATTTAAAAAATATAATATTTCGAAACAGCACTTTTCTTTTCCAATACTGATATGAATACTAAACCCATAAGTATCATTGATACTCATCTAATAAACTCTAGAGGGGGCGTGTCCCAGCAGTAGCTCGTTCACATAGACACAGAAATGGCAGATTTGGAAAAGGAGTGAAACAGAGGGACTTTAAGGTATAGAAATCTGAGGGGTATTTCAGCTGGAGCAATAATAGATACATGTTGAGGACCTCAGAGACCTATGTTAAAATAAAAAAAAATTAAAAAAAAACAGTAAAATATGGGACCTTTAAATGTAATCGCTAGTATATCAGACTGATGATGTTTCTACCATTACATTATTTCAAGGTATTAACGCACAACCTGGACATAAAGTCTAGGCAACCTTTATACAACTTGCGGACACCTTCTTCATAACCTTTACAAAACTGCCGAATAAGTTTTATACAATCTTTACATGCATGGACATTATCTAGGCCTAACTCGCAGGGCGGATAAAAGCTCAAATTTGCTGCGCAGTCACCTGGAAACCAAACTGATGAGGCATAAAGTGGTCACTGACATAATATAATAACATATGGACATTAAAAGAGACTAAGGGGGATTAATACACCACTATCTTTTTTTTTTATCCCTTTCTAACGGAGATTCTAATATAAATATAGTACATCATGTTTACATCTTTGACAGGAAAGTCAAGAAGTCGTCGTACAAATATTGAGTTATTGCTTCTGGTGTTCTTTTATCACATCTCATATACAAGATGATACTCCTGTCTGGCAAACATAATTTTTTTTTTCCTCAATATGAAACTGGTAAGAAATAGCCTACATCAAAATGCATCACACAACAATTAAAAACACTGCACACACAAAGAAAAAAAAAATGCACACCATTAGAAACTTTTTGTTTAGCAATGAGAGGTTTAATTCTTAGGGGTTAAGGTAACTACTAATAAAAGCGTAATCCCCTGGACATGAAATCCGTTTGTTCTGTGCACCCAAGGCTTTCGCGCAACCTACAGACAATCTTTAAATACACCACAAAAACTGTACAACTCCAACACTTCGGCTCTTACGCACCATCGTGTTTATCATCACAGTGAGCTGTAAATCAAATCTCTTTTCATCTCAGCCTTGTGAACTGCTTTTGTCACGCTCGCCTGGGACGGCTGCTTGAGGATGCGAAGCCGACCCCTCCTGCTGCTACCTGTGGCATGATGTCTCTTCAATGTCACGGTGGAGGGGGAGCTCATAATGTGCTGCACAAAGGCTAATCCCTCATTAATATGCAGCTAACAGTGGTGGGCCTGACAATTAACAAGCTGGCGAGAAGCTTCATATGCGCTCCCTCTAATGGACGACCGTTTGGATTGAAATATATATCGACTGATACGACTTTACTGAATTTACTAGGAAAAACTTCAAACGTGGCAGAAATGTCCGATAATTGAAAGCATGGGGCTCAAATGGGAAACTGAAGTGCAGCGAGTTAAAGAAACCAATCAGTGAGAAAAAGCATTGCTAATGAAACGGCCACGCAAATGCTCTGACAAATCAATTGGGTGCTAATTAGATGAGGAATCTGGTCGTACTGAACTGGGAGAACAAACAGCAAGCGCTCTTTATGAAGATGCCTTTCAATGGATGGACGTATCTAGAACACTGGAGAGAAAAATCAACCTATTGCATATCATGAGAAATTTTCTTCTCATTATTAATCAAATCAAGGGAAGCGCCAGAAGATTTGGTCTTTTTACGAATACCGATAATACATCGATACAGACATTTAGATGAACTATGGCAACAAATATTCCGTTTTTTTTTTTTTTTTCAACCAATACAAAGACAAACAAACATTCTCTTTCTATGTTTAGTTTCCCTCATGTAAACTCACCCAAAAACAAAAGCACACAAGTGGCAATGTGCAAGCGGGTGATTGGCAGCATCCAGTGTTGGTCTTTGTGCTTTGCCATTGTTGGAGCTGGAATTATTTATTTTCCCTCGGCGCACTGTTTGAATAGCGGGGCGGGCCGAGCCTGATACTTGGCAACGGCAAATCTGCTATCTGAATTCCATTAAATCAATGACATGTAGCTGGAAATCTGCTAATACACTCAGCACAAGGATCCTGGCACCATCTCAGTGTCGAACATGAGCAAAGCCCAGATGCTCCTCAATGCAATTTTTAATTCTTCATGGTTATAAGGAGAAAAGGAAGCAAAAAGATATAAAAAAAAAAAATACTTCGCGAATAATTGACCTGTGATCTGAAAGAATCGTTCAAAATGAAAAAGGGAAAGTATTAACCTTTATACCCATGAGGCAGATGAGAGGCATTGACTTTTAATGCTGGTTACATTATATATAGTGGAAACTGTCAGTCAATTTAAGGAAAAGTTTAACTGATATGGTCTATATGGCATATCATCTTGTTTCGTATTACACCGTATTAATTTCTATACAAGGCTCTGTGTATCAAAGGATACATTCAACAGACTGACTCATAAAATATGACATCGCTTTAGATTACCTCTAACAATGTCAATGAAAAGTAAGACACTAAAGCCAAACAAATAAAGGAATCATATATTATAATCCTCATTTAAATATAAAGATTTTGACTACATGAAGACTTGGTTTATTGCTTACAAATGCACTTAATTGTTAGATTTTTAAATTTTTATTCATAAGTTTTCTCACACATTTTATACTAATTTCCCTAATTTTCTTTTGATTCTGTAAAGTTGCTTTGCGACAATGACTATTATTTATTATACAAATTCAATTGAATGCATTTTTTTTTTTTAGAATTTCTTATTTTCGATTATTTTAATTTGTAAACATGACTGGAACAGGATAATAGTAATTTAATAGTTGGCTAAAAGAAAAAAAATGTGATATGTATTTAAAAAAACATTCATAATCCTTCATTAGACTTTCATATCAAAAATGAGTTAATGTTGCATGTGTGTTATTAAAATAATCCACTTAATACGCACTATGTGCTGAAAAATCTAAATTAAACACCTTATTAGCTTTGATTTTTCTTTCTCTTTTATAACAGGCTTATCAATGAGATTTTCATACTAAATAGTAAAATATCTAAAAGAAAAGAGAGAAAACTTCAAAGCAGTTCAGAACCCTCTTCCTGATACTGTTGCATTATATTCCAAAATAAACAGACATAAAAAATGTAATTAAAGAAAAAACAAACAAACAAACAAAAATAACAAAAGAGTGTACCGCAAATTAAATGGCTTAATAAGTGAATTACTCATAATCAGGACCGCTAACAACTTTATTAGTTGTGGAAGTGCTCAGGCTGGTTCTCTGAGGGCCAGATTTAGTGCAGTTGACTGAAAAATAAGACGAGTGCGCCTGCACTGTGCAGGCAGAGGCACTGAGGTGCGGCGTTAATCAGCATGCAGTTAGTGTCAGCCTTACATAATACAGAGAGGAACCACAGTCTTGTACAGCTTTACGCCTCTGAAATTGTGTCTTTTGCAGCAAAAAGACATTTTGCACAGAAACGATTAAACTGTACAAAAAAAAAATTTTTTTTAAACAATTTTTTTTATTCTTCTCCCAGCTAAGCAGGCAGACTAACAAGTCAAGCGACTGTATAAAGCTATCACTTAACGATGCCCCAATATTTCCCTTTAAGACCCGCATCTCCGCACTGCAGTCTCCGACGCTGCTGTGAACACCAGCACATCACACGCACACGCTTAGTCTACGACAACTGCTTACAAATGACCTCGTAACATCCGACACCGCAGCCCTGATTAGATCAGCCCTCTGAGAAAGTGTCAAACAGTGACTAGAGTAGCAAACACTCCCCCTTTTCTCCTCGCCGAGGAACTGCCATCCACGCACGACTCCTGTTCTTATATTACGCCAAATGTCCTGATTATCCTCTCCTGCTTTACGTTAGGCAGATAAACTGACTGCAAATTTATTTTACCCGTCTTGTGATAAAGAAAGAGTGCAAGCGTATCTGTGCTTCAGGGTGGGAGAGCTTTCTGACATCTCTGTCGTGTCTTCTTTTGGCAAGTGAAAGTGTCTGGTGAGGGACTACATCCAGTTTGACATTTCCTCCAATAACAAATGACAAGTTATGAAAATACCCGAGATCACGGAGGATCCGGTTCTTTCAGGACATCCTCGTTTTAATGTATCCAAACAAGCAAGCTACCCCCACCGCCTCTTTATGTTTCCCTTCTCTATCTATCTGTCATACTGTAATAAAAAAAAAAATAAAAAAAATCAGTCTGGCAGTTCACTCAGCACATCACTGTCCCTCTCAGTGAGCTGGCATTTTCATTCCCTGCATACGACATCCTTTCCCTTTAGTCACGTAGTCGGGCTGCGCTAAGTAGCATTGCACACATTTGCAAATGAAAAACATTTGTCCCATTGTGCTGCAGGAATTTGTATTCCAAGCTAAGTTCACCAAGCAGAAAAATAAATACGTGCTTTCCTTTAGTACGGACAGGGCACGGTGTCTCGGCAGCTAGCACTGTGGCCTCACACCTCCAGGCTTGGGGTTTAAATCTCGTCTCCAGTCGGTGTGCATGAAGTTTGGGTCCAGATACTTCACAGAATAATAAGGATGTAAAAGGTAATTCGTGAATTTAGTAGGTAGCTACTGTATGTTTAAATCTGATCGTCTTTGGAAGATTTTATACGCAGGTCAAAGACATTGCATACTGTACATTTCCTGCTAACTAAATGCTGTCAACTTGATGTTACATAAGACAGAAAAAAATCGAATAATAATAATAATAATAATAATAATCAATCATTTAACAATATATTTGCATACATTTTAACAAAATAGGCAACATATCATAGCAGCCAAAAACAGGAAATAAAAACATACCTGCTGACATTTTAATTGAAGGCATGATCACATACTCATTTTAATTTGTTTTATTAAACCAAATAACCTGGGCAGCACACTGAAGCGCTCTCGTTCCCAGTGGGCTCCATTAGGAATTTGTGATTTGTCCACCCTGTCAAGGAATTGCTCAAGTTTTCTAAGATGTTAGCTAAAGCAGGTAGAGGCATGTGTTTCGTCCTGACCAAAAGACCTGAGAACAGAGCAAGGAAAAGCTGTGAATGTGTTTTTATTTTGCGACTAGTTTTTATCCAGATAATCGCCAATTGTGACCGTCCATCACAAAGAAATGTAAAATGCATGCAGTGATCTTTAATCCTGTTGCATTAACACGTGTTCCTGCACTCTCATGCTCTTATCCTCTCTTCTCATGCGTCTGCTGCCCAGCACGAGTTCTTAGCTACAGTCGCCCGTCCTCACTTGGTCAGTATTGAGTCATGATTAGCAGATAATGCTAGCAAAGCAATGCTAACTACGGGTTTTTTTTTTTTTTTTTACCTACAGCTCCAGTTTGTGTCAGCTTAGCTACATAAGTTCACCTGGTTACATTTCGGCTCATAACCATTTTATTTGGCTCCTAAATATTTCGGGTTTAGATACCAAAGGCTCTTCATGATTTATGTTTGTCTGCAGCTCTGTGACATTTGTTTTTACCCTTAATATTTTATAGTTCTATAAAACTTTATGAACTCGCTTGCACACAGCCCCTTAACAGATTTAAAAAGTATATCGCTAAATAAACATAATAATGCTCCTCTAGATCGCATGGTCATTGGTAAGATGAAGTAAATATTTCTGGTATCCAGTTCTGGTTTTGAAAGTCAATATTAAACGAGATGCACCAAAATGTTCTTGGCTTTTGAACAAAAAAATGTGAAAATTCTAATCAAAAGCAGAATACTCTTTTGGTTTTTAGGAAATAAAATGAAGACACAGCGCATCTGTGTGTTGCCTTCTTAAATATTTTCAGGGAGTAGCTGATGAGAAAACTTGCACACTGTTCAGTGTTAAACTAGTAGCTTTTGTTTTTCATTCATTCATCTTCTATACTGCTCACCCTATAGAATCTCACACACTACAAGCAATTTGGGAACAGCAATTACATTTACATTTGAGCATTTGGCAGACGCCCTTATCCAGATCGACTTACATTGTATCTCATTTTATACATCTGAGCAATTGACGGTTAAGGGCCTTGCTCAAGGGCCCAATAGTGGGAATTTTGCGGTGCTGGGGTTTGAAACTGGGATCTTCCAAAAAATAGTCCAACACCTTAACCACTGAGCAACCCCTGATCCCAATCAGCCTGATCCGGTGTCTCTGGACTGTAGGAAGAAACCGGAGTACCCGAAGGAAACCCACCAGGAACAGGGAGAACATGCAAACTCCACACACACAGGAATAAAACCCACAACCCCAGAGGTGCGAGGCCTCAATACTAACCACTACGTCGCTGAATCTCTATAGTGCTTATCCTGGACAGGGTAGGAGGAAGCCTTGTAGCCTATGCCAGGAGACTCGGGGCACAAGCCGGGGTTACACCCTGAATGGTGTGTTACAAACACCCACACACTACGGGCGATTTATATATACCATTTAGTCTACCTTTCATGTCATTAGACTGTGGGAGGAAACTGGAGAAGTCTGAGACAACTCATCCAAGCAGGGGGGGGAACGGGAAAACTCCGGGCACACAGACCTACGTGCGAGGCCACAGTGTTAACCACTACTCCACCATATTGCCCAATTTAATTCCATAATAAATAAAGATCTTTACATATAAATAATGCAGCAGTTTTTTGGTTTGTTTCTTAGGCGTCCAGCTTTAAATGCATCACGGAAGTGTTGAATTATTCACGAGTCTTGTTTAAAATCACATTTGTGTCTTAGTCTATCCTACTTTAGCCATAAGAGGTCCAGCGATTAAAGTACAAATACGTCTTCGAAAATGGCTCAGTGACCTCCGTTACTGTGTTCTGGATATAAAGTGTCTGTGGATGGCGTCAGATTTGTTACTCCATAAACAGAGAGCTTTCACTTGCGCTCGGAGAAGGACCCCTGGGAGTGCGAGTTGGCCACTCAGTGGAAATGTGACCTATATTCTTGTAAGGGCATAAAACGGAACACTACACCAAAGAGAAGTCACGTCTTCATCCATCAGCGGCCCGTTGGTACTCCATCATCCAAATCAGACGGGCACATAAAAAAAAGAGCCGAGCTGTAAAACTGACATTTCTGGGTGTTCGTATTTTGGAGGTTAATTTTTTATGCTACAACTGAGCGTATTCCCCGAGCTGTCGGGGCCGTACCGTAACCATCAGGTACTGACTGAGCTTAGACGAATCAGACATGGGTTCTGTTAATCAGACAGGCCAGGAGTATGAGCAGAATTTAAATACGTACACCTTTTACATCTCTTAGGACCTTCTGTTACTATACACAATTTAAACCGTCGCGATTTCCTTTCTCAATCTAGTTAAATTGCTCTCGTTCGAGTGACGAGCAGGATGATATCAGGCTGTCTCCCTGAAGAGCATGTGGCTCCTCTCTTGTGGATTCCGCTCTTGTGTTTACAGTCGTTTTGTAATTGCGTGCAACAATCCTGTGAATAAGGAGTGACGCCGTGTATACTCCTTCTGCTTGTTTGTCTCATTAGGAACGGATTGCGACGCTCTCTTGCTTCGTGCCTGCTGAATGGGGGGCCATCCCACACACGATTGGGCGAAATTCATTTTCAACGCATTGCTGCCTTGTCTGCACGTGACCTGGGCAACCGCGCAGAAAGCCGCAGCTTCCAGCGCAGGGCCGATGGGCGTTCCCTTAGGACGGCTCAATGGAAATTAATTCACACAGAAATATCACACCGTGCTCCAGAAGAAAAAAAAAGGAGGGGGAGGAGAAGAAAAAAAAAAAAAAAAAAAAAGTCTTATCGCAAAGCACCAACTCGGGAGCCAGACAAAAGGAGCAATCTGTGGAAAGCAGGGAGACGAGGGATAGGGACAGAAGAGGAAGGGCCCGTATCGTTCACAGGACACATTGCCCTCCTCCACCGCTGGAGCGTGTAACCATGGCTTCTCTTCTCTCTTCTCCTCTGTTCTGCCATCCCTTTCTATCCCTCAGTCCCAGCCATCATTATAGCCTCCAGCTCCGGGTGGGGGGCTGGCGGGGAAGGCTGATCACCAGTGTGGCTGGTAGGAAAGAGAGAAGCACCTGATGTCGCACTGGAGGATAAATGATTAAATGCCTGCAGAACAGGAGTGAGAGCAAAGGAGAGACAGTATCTGCAGGAGAGAGGGATGGCTGGATGGCTCTGTGTATGTGTGTATGTGTGTGTGTGTGTGTGTGTGTGTGTGTGTGTGTGTGTGTGTGTGTGTGTGTGTGTGTGTGTGTGTGGAGGGGAGAAGTGAATTGCTGGGGTTCCATCATCACATGGCACACTGAGCAGCCAGCACTGATAATCTATGAGTGGCTTGAGGAAGGGGCTGAATTAAGGGCACTGCTGAATTACTGCTGGCACGAGACACAGTACGGATAAACACACGGAGAACTACTTTGCATGCCATAACAACCGGATTTGCTCCCAAGAATCACCGTCGCCCGCTTCCTGCACGGTGTCGTTCACGTCTAAGGAATGATGAGAAAAGGCGCAACATGCTCATCAGCTGTGAAAACTCTAAAGCCGGCTTTCATCCTCCTCCTGCAGTGTGTCTGGCTCACATTGGGGGAAAGTGTAAAAATTTTATATCTCTGAATGTCAAAGACTGAGGAGAAGTCTCCAGTTGCCATAGAAACCGAAATGAGGATGTACTGTATTTATCGACTCCAGACACGGACGTGGGGAAAACAAAGTTGAGTTTTCCGTTGTAGGAAACGTCTCTTAAAAAAAAAAAAAAAAAAAATACAAGGTAGGATGGTATCTCACAGAGGAGCGTCTCTACAAATAGGAAAAACAGCAGCGAAAAGAGCGGGGAGAGGTTGCTGCAAGCGCTTCAGAGGGTATGACTCAATCAATGATGACACCTCTTCAGTACGGGGAAAGTAACGTCTGCAGTTGTTCTGTCAACACACGGGTCAAAAGATGCCTGTTTTAGTAAAACTACTCGAATCTTCAGCGTTCACATGGAACTCAGGAAGCAAATACTCCGCTCGTGACTTCGAAACAGACTGACGCAAACCGTCTTTGCTCAACTGTCTAGCTCGAGGCGGCAACGGAGTAAGCATTTCTAAAAATAATGACTTAAACTGGGTCAATGCCTTTTCCATCAGCCGGCAAAGACTAACATCTATGTATACAGAATTCATGATTTCAGGGAAGAGTCCTGATCCTAGTAACTGTCCCTGTGATGTCTTTTGTTCACCGTAATGGCAAATCCAGCCTGAAACAAAGCCGGGTGCTGTGAGGTCTGGGCTATTGTGCTGTCCAGATTCTATGATTCATTGCAGGAGTCACTGCACCCTCCGCCAGCTGTTAGATAGTCAACCCTTCACACACACACGCGCACACACACACACACACACACACACACACACACACACACCTCTTCCCCTTCTCATCTAATCATTCCCTCCAACCACTGAGCCATGCCAAGTGTTTCTAATAAGACTGGCAATATTCACAACACTACTCCTCTTCAAATGTCCTACATAAATCTTTTTTCTTTCAATGACCTATAAATCGATGGCATACAACTAAACCGGGATCGTGTTAGGAATCCGAGCTGAATGTCACCGCACTCCCCGGCTACGCGAAGGCGTGAACACTCTTCAATGTCCGTGACATTCATAGGCTTGGTTCAAGGAGGAACGGTGGACGTGCGGTGCCATTTGCCAGCCAGCATTTGCATAATAATGAAGATGTTCACCAACCTTGACAGGAACCATTAACTTCCTCGTGGCCTGCTTGGCACATGCACCTCCCGATGGGCACCAGCCACTCCCCCTCGGCGCTGCAGTGCATTCTGGGAAGCTCCTCGGCCACCGAGTTATTGACGCAGGTCCCCGACACCTCCAGAAGCTGAGAGGAGTCCGACCCGGTGATGGTATCTGGGAAGACGGCCAGGTTCTTCACCACGCTGGGACACTTTTTGTAAAAGACCCGAACAGACACCAGGGCGATGCAGGCTCCCAGGTCTTGGAAGGCCAGGTAGAAGCCTTTCCTAGTCAGAGGCCCCACATCTCTTACTTCGGTGTTTAGTTTCATCACTCGGTCGCCCAGATCCAGCTCAGTGAAGCTCTCGTCGGCCGCGATGGTGTCGATTTTCGTGTACTGGCTTTCGCGGATGTTCCTGTCGTCGTCGTCGTTCGACTCGTAGTAGTAGACGTTGAAAGTCTCCTTGCAGGTGCCTAAGCCACCGGGCAGGCTGTTACAGTCCCTCAGGGTGAACTTGAGCTCCACGAACACTCGCTGAGCGCCTTCGTTTAGGATCCAGCTCGTCTGAAGCCAGTTGTTCTGGTTGTGCTCCATCACTCTGCACACCTGATACGTGTGAATTGGAGCATAGTTCTCATCCACCTCTCCGATTTCTTCCCACTGGCAAATAGACAGAGAAAATGTCATTAAATTCTGCTGAAATGATAGATGGGATTTTTCCGGGATTAGGTAAATACATTTTTGTCAATAATTCATAGTGTGTAAGCATCTGCATGATTTATGAAATGTGTTGTTGCAGCAAGAATCACATATGCACTGCACTATATAATACCAGATTATATCGGTTTCCATTCAACCATAAGACTGTTGAAGACAACAAAGCTATTACTCTTTTATTCTGTACGGATATCACGACCAGAAAACACTCCTAGCAATACATCAGACAGCTGAGAGAGTGAAAAAACAGCGCATACACACTACTGTATAACACTGCAGTTAACAAGGCAGAACCTCTTAAATGTAGCCCAAGGGCCCAAACAGGGCTTGGTGTTCTTTAAAACTGCAATCAATGACCACCGTGATCCTCCCGAGGCATCACATTACCTCTGGGCAGGGACCGAGATGACACTCACGGAAACATGCAGAACTCTGGCTGAGAGGTCCGACGCAAGAGCAGTGCAAACGTAGCACCGATGATTCATTCATGTCACACAACTATTTTCGTCCCTGACAAAGCAGAAGCTGAAAACAAGGGATCACAGCAGGTGTGTTACTCAGCGGCTGCAAAGCTCATTGTTAGCCAGACTACGAGTTCTCTCATTCAGAAGCAGCGACTACTTCTGCAGTTCAATTCCAGTCAGACGAGCCCTCCTGACCACATGTGCCGAGCGGTGGCCCTAGCTCCAGGCTTAACTGAGCTAATTGCATTGGGAGTGTGTTACCAGAGCTGCATGAAAAGAGCAGAGCTCCAGGCTCTGAACTTTTCATTCTGATCGCATGAGTGTGAGTATTCATGCTGGTCTCAAGAGTATCCCGGTGCCATCATTCCTGTAGGAAAAAAAAAAAAAAAAAAAAAAAAAACATCCATGTACCTTCCTTTGCATTGGGGATTTGCAAAGTACCTGAACAGCAAAATTCCTACAAAGAACATGTGCAGTTCAGAACAATACCGCAGCTTCACTGTGGCTCGGTCTGGTGTGTAAATACAACAGTGACACAAAAGCAAAGTCATTTACTGGAAGAACAAAATGAGATAAAAGAAAAAAAAAGATTCCAGCTTTAAAATGCATCTCCATAGGTGACCCCATAATGGCAGCATTGACACATTACCCTGGCTGTTTTTCATTGACGCTCCAACTGTATCATCTATTACTCCACTTATAGTCTAACCACATTTCCCCCTGTCAAGGTGGACCATAAATGTGGTTCAGAAAACACATTAGCAGCACCCTTTTTTTCCCAAGCTCTGTTCACGGCAAATTTCCATTTCATTCCAGGCAGCCAAATGTCCACATAACATGGTTTGAAGCTCACTCAGCCATAAATGATTATATTCCACTAATAAACACAGGAGTCCTTTCAGATGGGTTGCGTTAATGCACCAAGCAGAAGGGGTGATGGTATGGGGGGGGGCATGCTTATAAAAATCTCACTGAACCACAGCAAATAGGATCCTTTCATATTTCCATAATGTGCTTCTGTTAGCTAGGTCATGATATGCAGACACTAAGAGCCACTGCAACACTGAACACTGTTAAGCTGACCAGCTGAGGAGGAAGATCACACAAGTCTGCAACAGACAGCTGTTCTGATTACAATGCAAACAGGAGAAAAGCCTGAATATGAATTGGCAATCCTGGTCCAAAAACTGCTGAGGAAGCTCTAGAGGGCGCAAGTCCGAGTCGTACATGTCTCCATTATTCCTTCTTTTACACACGAATTGGTTTGGTCCCAGAAGTCTTCTCTCCGGTGCTGTGTCTCCGGGCAGCATAAGCACTCGGAGGAAAGCGCCATCTGCCTTCTTCCGCATACATGAACTCACAGATGCCCATAATTGGCCAGCGTCGCTGTAATTGATGGTGGAGACGGTATGCTATGCATCCCTCCCAGAGAGCTGGCCAATTTGCTTTTCTCTTTTGTTCTTCCTGCTCTCAATTACGAATAGCTGTTGGGATTGTTGTTGGGATTAAATCTCAGCATCGATTCTTTGTTGCACCACTCGAGAGCCTTCGCACCAATTTTCCTCGCCTTAAATATTCCAGTGCCGCCAACAGCACTGGCACCCTTCATTGAAAATGGGCAAAAATTAATACAAAACAGGAATAAGAAACGTGCACAGTAAGTAATATTTTGAGCTCATGAATATAAATCACTAAGAACACTAAAGCACTAATAGTTAAACAAAAAAAAATTTATGTAAATTCAAATTGGAGCTATTTCGCGTTATAACCTTCTTTCGCGTGAGCAAAAAGGAAAGTGTCCAGGCTTGAAAGCGCCTTACTGTACTTTCACATGAGAATGACTCTCACTTACAGCCAATCTGCCTTTAGTAAAGTTGGCGAGCGCAGAGGCACTCCAGCACTCCAGGCACGGTTAAAAAAAAAAAAAAAAATGTTTCTGAATCATCATCATCCTCTGCTCTCGACTCTTCTGAATCCCCAGACCTCCTTTCTAGCGAGTCTCCTGCTGAGGCGCTCTCTCTGTTCCCTCACCTCCACTAACCCACACTGCTTATTTGCAACTGCTTTTTTCCCTGCGAAACGTCAATTCTCCCTGTGTGAGCTCTTGTGTGCCTTAAGCACAAATTTACCCAAGCACTTCAAACTCTGCTGGCATTGGTCCTTTCTCCCTCAGTGTAGGAGCTGCACCATGCAGAGAGCGAGAGAGCGAAAGCACTCAAGCCTCCACGCACAACCTGCTGACTTTGAATCAATAACCTGTCATTACCTCCCATTTCCCAATGACCATTACTGAGACACCTGGCTAACCCCTGTCACCGAGGCCTGGCATTCAGCAAAGGAGAAGCTACACAGACCTGATGAGCATGGGTAAAACTCACTCCCTGTGGTTACAACATAAAAAGAAAGTGTGTGTGTTTGTCTATGTGTGTGTCTGTGTGTGTGGGTGTGAGCGAGTCTTTCTAAGCAGGTTGAAGCCAGGGAATAGTGATCCTCCACTAAGGGTCACATAAATGTCTTCTGGCAAAAAAAAAAAAAAAAAAAAAAGAGCAGTGTTTGAAACTGAAGGTGCTACAAGCCAGCACAAAGCCTGGATTTAGCTGATCTCCTGTAAATCGCTTCTTTGACCCGGTGTTCTGACGGCAGTTAAAGGAGCAAGAGCTGAAAACAAACACATTTAACAGAATAGCTGCTAGACTTTCAGGGAAAAAAAAGAAAAGGAAAAAATAAAAAAAACAACAACGACAATCTCTCACAATAAACGCTGCTGAATGCAGGCAGGAAAGACGTTTAGCAGAGCCAGACTGTCTCTCCAAACAGCTGCTGAGCTGCATACTCATTTGACCTAATTATACCAGAGACAGTGTAATCACGCACATAAAAGGTGATTACAAATCAGCCGCCTACAAGCTCTTGTTGATCTAAAGCTGCTTTTCAAAATTCATGTTCAGCAATTTTTTAGCCACATTTTGTTACACACAGTGCTGAGAAGCAGGACAATTATACACTAGCATGGTGATAAAACTGAAGTCAAACATCTGTCTCTATACATATACTATATATATAAAAAAAATATATATATATATCCAGTACACACCTTCTCATTCAAAGAGTTTTCTTTATTGTGTTCTTTATTGTGTTCTTTAGCCCAAACGCGTCTCTTCTGCTTGTTGCCTGTCCTTAGCAGTGGTTTCCTAGCAGATGTTCTACCATGAAGGCCTGATTCACACAGTCTCCTCTTAACAGTTGTTCTAGAGATGTGTCTGCTGCTAGAACTCTGTGTGGCATTGACCTGCTCTCTGATCTGAGCTGCTGTTAACCTGCGATTTCTGAGGCTGGTGACTCGGATGAACTTATCCTCCGCAGCAGAGGTGACTCTTGGTCTTCCTTTCCTGGGGCGGTCCGCATGTGAGCCAGTTTCTTTGTAGCGCTTGATGGTTTTTCGTGACTGCACTTGGGGACACTTTCAAAGTTTTCCCAATTTTTCGGACTGACTGACCTTCATTTCTTAAAGTAATGATGGCCACTCGTTTTTTTCTTCACTTAGATGCTTTTTCTTGCCATAATACAAATTCAATCTCTTTGAATGAGAAGGTGTGTCCAAACTTTTGGTCTGTACT